>PJEM01014293.1:0-37102 GCA_004023845.1 Helogale parvula
AATGTTCATAGCAGCACTTTCTAAAATAGCCAAATCATGGAAAGAGCCTAGATGTCCACCAACTGATGAATGGATCAAGAAGATGTGGTTTATATATATAATGGAATACTACATGGCAATGAGAAAGAATGAAATCTGGCCATTTGTAGCAAAATGGATGGACCTCGAGGGTGTCATGCTAAGCGAAATGAGTCAGGCAGAGTAGGAAAGATCCCATATGTTGTCACTCATAGGTCTATCAGGAAAAACATTAACAGGGGACCATGGGAAGGGGAAAGGAGGAGAAGAGTTGGGAAGAGGGAGTGAGGCAAATCATGAGAGACTTTCAATGCTGAGAACAAACAGGGCTGAAGAGGGAGGGTGAATGGGGGGCTGATGGTCATGGAGAGGGGCACTTGTAGGGAATAGTACTGGGTGTTATATGGAAACCAACTTGGTAATAAACTATTAATTTAAAAATACTGGAAAACATAATTACAATAATAATATTTATTGAGTATAAACTATGTATTACACATTGCTTTAAGGCTTTATATGTATTTGCATCTTTAAATCATTATGAGAATTATTTAAATGTTTTCTAAATGAAAAAATTAAAGCAAACAGGGGTTACTAACTTTTCCAAAGGAAATGTGTAGTAAATGGTGGAGTTCAGATCATGCTGAACAAGAGAATGCCAAACAAGAAAACCCTACATGGTATGCTTGTGCTCTTGTATAAGTTTATTTGTCTGTTCCGTCCCGGCCGGCGGGTCAGTTGATTGTCGCGGGTTCCTGAGGGAGGGAGAGAGAATTGGGGGGGGGCAGGGAGCACAGAGAGTGAAGGCAAGACAAGCGTTTCTGATCAAGCTTCTCTTTATTGAGAAAATACCCACACCTATATAGGGTTTAGGGTGGGAAGCTGACCTAGGTTGGTTGCTAGAAAACAGGATCAAGTGATTTTTAGGAAAAGGCTAGGGAAAAGGGGAAACCAAAACTGCAATTTCAAACACAGCATCTAAAGGATCGGTAAGAAAGCCCAGACTTGCAGACTGCAACGTTGGGCACGGGAGCGATTGACACCACTTGAGCCTAAATGCGGTTGATCTTTTGTTCTACTGGCTTCTCCAGTCTGGCCATCTCCAGTCCCTGAATCGGGAATAGCACTTCCCTAGCTGATCTTTGTAATTCAGGCAGCTCCCCTCAGGGAGCGACACTTCCTTGCCTGAGGCGGCCGAACTTGGCAGCTCCCTACATTTATTAATTTCTAACAAAGATTGAAAAATGATGGAAACTGATTCTCCATTATATTAGTTTAACCTTTCTCTGTTGAATTTTCTGATAGTGAGTTACCTATGAATAAAAGTAAAAAAGGATTCCCATTTTCATCATTTGAATTTTCTGATATTCCAAAGCTGAGTATCAATGGGCAATCTAAAGATTTAATAAATTTGTATTTTCATGAAGTTTTTCTCGATTATGAAGTTTATGATGTTGAGTAAGGTGTGAATGACGTCTAAAATCCTTACCACATTCATTACATTTATAAGGCTTCTCACCAGAATGGATTCTCTGATGTTGAGTAAGTTGTGAGCCACGATTAAAGGCCTTCCCACATTCACTACATTTGTATGGTTTCTCACCAGTATGAATTCTCTGGTGCTGAGTAAGATGTGAACCACGAATAAAGGCTTTCCCACATTCATTACACTCATAGGGTTTCTCACCAGTATGAACTCTCTGATGGTAAGTTAGCTGTGAGCCACGAATAAAAGCCTTCCCACATTCCTTACATTCGTACGGCTTCTTACCAGAATGAGAAATCTGATGTAGAGTAAGTTGTGAGGCACAAATACAGATCTTCCCACACTGCTTACATTCATAGGGATTCTCACCTGTATGAATTATCTGATGCTGAGCCAGTTGTGAGCTATAAATAAAGGCCTTCCCACACTCTTTACATTCATAGGGTTTTTCACCAGTGTGAATCCTCTGATGCTGAATAAGATGTGAGCCACGAATAAAGGCTTTCCCACATTCCTTACATTCAAAAGGTTTTTCACCGGTGTGAATTTTTTGATGTTCAGTAAGTTGTGAACCACGAATAAATGATTTCCCACATTCTTGACATTCATAGGGTTTCTCTCCAGTATGAATCCTCTGGTGTCGGATAAGCTGTGAGCCATAGTTAAAGGTCTTTCCACATTGCTTACATTCATGTGGTTTCCTACCTGTATGAATCCTCTGATGTTCAGTAAGTTGTGAGCCACGAATAAAGGACATTTCACAGTCATTGCATTTATAAGGTTTCTCACCAGTATGAAGTCTGTGATGCAGAGTAAGCTGTGAGCCATAACTAAAGGCTTTCCCACACTGCTTACATTCATAGGGTTTCTCACCCGTATGAATTCTCTGATGTTCAGTAAGTTGGGAGCCACGAATAAAGGCCTTTCCACATTCTTTACATTGATAGGGTTTCTCTGCAGTATGAACTCTCTGATGGTAAGTAAGTTGAGAACCACGAAAAAAGGCCTTACCACATTCATTACATTCATAGGGTCGTTCACCAGTATGAATTCTTTGATGCTGGGTAAGATGAGAGCCACGAATAAAGGCCTTTCCACACTCTTTACATTTATAAGGTTTCTCTCCAGTATGAATTCTTTGATGATAAGTAAGCTGTGAGGCACAAATAAACGTTTTTCCACATTCCTTACATTCGTAGGGTTTCTTAACCGTATGAACTCTCTGATGGTAGGTAAGTTCTGAACCCTGAACAAAGGCCTGTCCACATTCCTTACAGTCATAGAATTTTTCATCAGAATGAACTTTCTGATGTTCAGTCATTTGAAAGCCATGCATAAAATATTTTCTGCATGCTTTACATTCATAGGATTTCTCAGGAAAATGAGTTCTTTGTTTTATCATGAGGGATGCAGTCTGGCTAAAATTGGGAATTTCTTTACAAGTTATTAGTAGTTGCTTGAAAAGTCCCTCTTTATTTCCCAATTGACTTTCAAACAGGTCTTTGCATTCCCTATCATCTTGAAGACTTTTACAATCACACTTAAGTCTTGTAAGCTGTTCTATTATCTCCCACTGAGATGATTCTATTTCATAAATTCCTTTTTTTGAGAATATGTTTTTGGTCTCACATCTCGATTCCCAGGCTATAAAGTAAAAAGAAAGAAAATGTTATTTTCATATTCCCTGAAAAATGAAACCACTAAGGTAGAAACAGTACACTCAAAGTGCATATCATATTCATGTCAGTAGAACCAATGGAATAGAAAATAAAAATCCAGAAACAATTATAAGTGCAAACTTAGTATACAATAAAAGCCAGAAGCTCAAATCGGTAGGAAAAACATGGAACTCTTTCTAATAAGTTAAATTGATAAACATATGGATAAACACATAGAAAAAAGAAACCTGCATTAATTCTGCATATCTTACAGTTGGATAAATTCCAAATGGACCAGAAACCCATATTTACAGAAATGAAAACATACGTATAATTAGAATAAAACTTGGGTGACTTCTTCTATAAACTAGGAATGGGGAAAACTTTCCTAGTCATAATTTGATAAAATGACTACATTATAAAGAAAAAAGAAAGGTTGGCATGTCAAAAAGACAGGAAGCTGAGTAAAATGACAAACTTGGAAAAAAGATTTGCAAAGTGCAGTGTCCCTAATACACACACACACACACACACACACACATACACACACACACACACACACACATATACACACAGTTTCTAAAATTAGACTAGAAAAAAACTACTATATAAAACTAGACACCAATCCTATATACAAAGAGACTAGGAAAATAGGGCAGTTGATAGAAAAGTAATGTATAGTTTTTAACCATATGAAAATATACTCAACTTTGCTCATAAGATAAATGCAAATTAAAGCTACACAGAGGTGAAGATATGGAAAATTCGAATCCTCATAGGTTGCTGATAGAAATGTAAAATGGTACAACTGCTTCGTAAAACAATTTTGTACTTACTCAAAAAGTTTACAGAGTTCCCATATTACCCTGCAATTTCCCTCCTAGTTATATGCCCAAGAGAAGTGTCCAACACAGAGTTACCACATAACCCAGAAATCCACTTATAGGTACAGAGCAAAGAGAATTGAACACAAAATCACGAATACATTGTTCATAACAGCATTTTTATTATAAGTATAAGGTGGAAACAAGTCAAACATTCATTAATTGGTAAATGAATAAAAATGTGGTGTATCCTTACAATAGAATATTTGGCAATAAAAATACTGACACATGCTACGACATGAATAAACTTTGCACGTAGTATGCTTAGTGAAAGAAGCTAGTCACAAAAGACCACATATTACATGATTGCTTTTATATGAATTATCCAAAGCAGGCAAATCCATACAGACAAAAAAATCAGTAGCTGCACAGGGCTGGGGGATGGACAGAGAAACGTGAGGAATGGCTACTACTGGATACTGGATTTCTTGTTGGAGCGATAAAAATGTTCTAAAATTGTGATGGCTATATGAGACTGTGAATATAATAAAATCATCACTGTTTACTCTAAATGGGTAAACTGTACAGTATGTGAAATATATCTCAATAAAGTACTTTTTAAAAACTACAGAGATACTACTTCTTACCTCTTGGAATAGGGCATTTCTCAATGTGACATCAAATACTATTAGCAAGACGGTAAGGATATTGGTACTTACAGACATTACTAGTAAGAATATGAATGGTATAAAGCAACCTATGAAAGGAAATATGGCACCATTTAGCACAATTACATATATCTTTTGATCTAACAACTCCACTTCTGTGAAATCAATCCCAAAATTGCACTAACTAAAGTGTCAAAAATATGATGCACAAAAAGTTTTCACTGAAGTACAATGTGTTACAGCAAAAGATAAAAGATAACCAAACTGGGGGCACATGGTGGCTTAGTTGGTTGACCGCCCAACTTCGGCTCAGGTCATGATCTGTTTGTGACTTCAAGCCACGTGGCAGGCTCTGCTGACAGCTCAGAGCCTGGGGCCTGCTTTGGATTCTGTGTCACCCTCTCTGTCCCTTCCCCACTTGCACTCTCTCTCTCTCTCTCTCTCTCTCTCTCTCTCAAAAATAAACATTAACAATAAAAAAAAAACCACCAATTGTCCATTGGTAGGTGATGTATGGAAGTAATTCATGGTATATCCACATCACAAAGTACTATGCAGCAGTTTAAAAAAGGAAATATATTAATATGAAATGCTGTTTAAATATATTATTGTGAGAAAATGTGGACAAAATCATAGTTATCCTTTTCTCTTAGGAAGGAGAGAAGAGTAAGTATGCATGTATAAAACACATTTGCTTTGTTTTTTTTTAAGGGATGGATTGCAGGGTGGGAAAGGAATAAGTGGAAGGGCAAGGATAGAAGTCAGACTTCTCAATACAACTTGTTTTGTAAATTTCACTTTGGAGGTATATAAATATTTTCTATTATTACAAAACAAATGATAGCAAGCACAGTGTAAAAGTGGAAAATACTGAATAAAAAATAATAGTATTTACAATTGTTGGAATAACTATACATACAAATTATTTCAAATAACTTTCAAACATAGTAATTTGTGAAATATACTCTACATAGGGGGAAAAAGTATTGCCAAAACAATCGTCTCAAACTGTTTTGAGTAACCATACCGTTGGTAATACTATCAATCTTCTTTTAGAGGGTTATATTTATAATGTAGGATAAAATAAGTAATTATGTGATATTCCAATCCTATAGTTTTTAGTGTTCATAGTAACTGGAGCTCTAGGCAAGGGAGAAAATGGATATATATATAAGATCTTTAAAAGTGTTAAATAAAAAGCCTATAATTAAGAATCTGAGTTGCAAATACTGGTGTTAACTCATGCTATAGTTTATCTTTTTTTTTAAATTAATGCACTTTCATAGAGCAGTCTTAGGTTTTATATTTCCAGAAAAACTGACCAAAAGTCAGAATTCTCTCTTTCCTTGCCACTCTCTTATTATTAATATCTTAATACTTTGCACTGGTGTGGTACATCTGTTATAACTGATGAAGTTTTATTGATATGTTATTAACTGAAGTCAATAGTTTACCTTAGGGCTCACTCTCTGTGTTGTAAAGTTTTATCAGTGTTGCCAAATGCATAATGTCATGTGTTCACCATTAGAGTATCACACAGAATAGTTTATTTAAAAATCCCCTGAACTCCACCTAGTCATTCCTCCTCCCTTCCCAAATCCAGGTAACCACTGATTGTTTTACCAACTCTATTTGGCTTTTCCAGAATGTGATAGTTAGAATCATAAAATATATAAACTCTTCAAATTGGCTCCTTTCACTTAACAAGACACTAAGCATTTATGGTTTCTCCATGTTTTTTTTTATGACTCAATAGTTTATTTCTCATTGCTGAGTTATATTCCTTTGTATGAATTTACTGCATTGTTTATCCAATTACTAAATGAAGGGCATCCTGGGTGCTTCCAAGTTTCGGAAATTAAGAACCAGCTTCTATAAACACTATGTTCAGGTTTTTGTACAAACAAAAGTTTTCAATTTATTTGGGTAAGTATCTAGAAGCACAATTGCTGGATCATATACCAAAAATTAGTTGTTGTTGTTGTTGTTGTTTTTAAGTAAGTTAACATACAGTGAAGTCGGCTTCAGGAGTAGAACCCACTGATTCATCTCTTACATAGGACACCCGATGCTCATCCCAAAAAGTGCTCTCTTTAATGTCCATCACCCACTAACCCACTTCCATCATCCTACAGTTTGTTCTCTGTCTTTGAGAGTCTCTTATGTCTTGCCTCCCTCTCTGTTTTTATCTTATTTTTCCTTCCCTTCCCCTACGTTCATCTGTTAAGTTTCTCAAAATCCACATATGAGTGAAATCATGTCTTTGTCTGACTGACTTGTTTCGCTTAGCATAATACCCTCCAGTTCCATTCAGCGTTGGAAATGGTAAGATTTCATTATTTTTCATCACTGAGTAGTATTCCAGTGTGAGAGAGTGTGAGCGTGTGTGTGTGTGTGTGTATCACGTCTTCTTAATACATTCATCAGTTGATGGACATTTGAGCTCTTTCCATAATTTGGCTATTGCTGATAGTGCTGCTATAAACACTGGGGTACATGTGCCCCTTTGAATCAGCATTTTTGTATCCTTTGGTAAATTCCTAATAGTGCAATTGCTGGGTCATAGGGTAGTTCTATTTTTAGTTTTTTGAGGAACCTCCATACTGTTTTCCAGAGTCACTGCACCTGTTTGCATTCACACCAAAAGTACAAGAGGGCTCCCTTTTCTCCACATCCTTGCCAACATCTGTTGTTTCCTGAGTTGTTAATTTTAGTCATTCTGACTTGTGTGAGGTAGTATCTCCTTATGGTTTTGATTTGTATTTCCCAGATGATGAGTGATGTTGAGCATCTTTTCATGTGTCTGTTTCCCATCTGGATCTCTTCTTTGGAAAAGTGTCTATTCATGTCTTCTACCCATTTCTTCACTGGATTACTTGTTTTTCAGGTGTTGAGTTTAGGGAGTTCTTTATAGATTTGGGATACTAACCTTTGATCTGATGTGTCATGTGCAAATATCTTCTCCCATTCCTTCAGTTGCCTTTTAGTTTTGTTGATTGTTGTGCAAAATGTTTTATTTAATGAGGTCCCAATAGTTCATTTTTGTTTTTATGTCCCTGGTCTCTGGAGACATGTCAGGTAAGAAGTTGCTACAGTGAGGTCAAAGAGAGGTTGCTGCCTGCTTTCTCCTGTAGAATTTTGATGGTTTCCTATCTCTTATGTAGGTCTTTCATTCATTTTGAATTTATTTTTGTATATGGTGTAAAAAAGTGGTCCAGTTTCATTCTTTTCCATGTTGATGTCCAGTTCTCCCAGCATCATTTGCTAAAGAGACTGTCATTCTTCCATTGGATAATCCTTCCTGCTTTGTCAAAGATTGGTTGGCCATATATTTTTGGGTCCACTTCAGGTTTCTCTATTCATTCCATTGATCTAGGTGTCTGTTTTTGTGCCAATACCATACTGTCTTGGTGATTACAGCTTTGTAATACAGGTTAATGTCTGGGATTGTGATGCCTCCAGCTTTGGTTTTTTCAACATTACTTCGGCTATTCAGGGTCTTTTGTGGTTCCATACAAATTTTAGGATTGTTTGTTCTAGCTCTGTGAAGAATGCTGGTGTTATTTTGATAGAGATTGTACTGGATGTGTAGACTGCTTTGCATAGTATCGCAATTTTAACAACATTTGTTCTTCTGTTCCATGAACATGGAATGTTTCCCCACTTCTTTGTGTCTCCTTCAATTTCTTTCACAAGCTTTCTATAGTTGTGGGTATACAGATCTTTACCTCTTTGGTTAAGTTTATTCCTAGGTATCTTATGGTTTTTGGGTGCATTGTGTGATTGATTTCTTGATATCTTTCTCTTGCTTCATTATTCGTGTATAGAAATGCAACTGATTTCTGTACACTGGTTTTATATCCTGTGCCTTTACTGAATTCCTATATCAGCTCTAGCAGTTTTTTGGTGGAATCTTTCAGGTTTTCAATGTAAAATATCATGTCATCTGCAAAAAAGCAAAAAGTCTGACTTCTTTGCCAATTTGGATGCCTTTTATTTCTTTGTGTTGTCTGACTGCTGAGGCTGGGACTTCCAACACTATGTTAAACAATAATGGTGAGCATGGACATCCCTGTCTTGTTTCTGATCTCAGCAGGAAAGCTCTGTGTTCCCCAATGAGGATGGTATTAGCTGTGGGCCTTTCACGTATGGCTTTTATGTTAAGGTATGTTCCTTCTACCCAAACTTTCTTGAGGGTTTGTAATTTTTTTAAATGTTTATTTATTATTGATACAGAGAGAAACAGAGCATGAGTGGGGAAGGGGCAGAGAGACAGAGGGAGACACAGAATCTGAAGGAGGCTCCAGGCTCTGAGCTGTCAGCAAAGAGCCCGATACAGGGCTCAAACCCATGAAGGGCGAGATCATGACCTGAGCTAAAGCCAGATGCTCCACTGACTGAGCCACCCAGGGGTCCCTCTTGAGGGTTTTTATCAAGAAAGGATACTGTATTGTCAAATGCTTTTTCTGCGTCTACTGACAGGATCATATGGTTTTTATACTCTCTTCTATCAATGTGATACCTGAAGCCCAGAAATGAAGTTCACTTGATCATGGTGAATAATTCTTTTAATGTACTGTTGAATTTAATTTGCTAGCATCTTGTTGAGAATTTTTGCATCCAGTTTCTTTAGGGATATTGGCTTATAATTCTCCTTTTTAGTGGGGTCTTTAGTTTTGGGATCAAGGTAATGCTGGCTTCACAGAATGAGTTTAGAAACTTTCCTTTAATTTCTATTTTTTGGAACAACTTGAGAGTAGGTATTACCTCTGCTTTAAATGTCTGGTAGAATTCTCCTAGGAAGCCACCTGGCCCCGAACTCTTATTTGTTGGGAGATTTTTGATAACCAATTCAATTTCTTTGCTAGCTGGACTATAGTTTTATAAGAAAGAGCCAAACTGCCTTCCACAGTGACTGTACATTCCCATCTACAATGAAAGAGAGTGCCTGTGGTCCCACATTCTTGACGGTATTTGGAGCTGCTGGTGTTTGGATTTTAGTCATTTTAAGAGGCCTGTCGTTACATCTCATGGTTCTTTAAAAATGTAATACCCTAATGACACAGGACATCTGGATATCTTTTCATATACTTATTTGCCATGAGTTTATCTTCTATAGGGAGGCATCTGTTCAGATCTCTTGGCCACATTTAAATTGGGTTGTTCTGTTACTGAGCTTTAAGAATTCTTTGTATATTTTATATATAAGTCCTTTATCAGGTATTTGTTTTGCAAAGATTTTTCTCCCAGTCTGTGGTTTGCATTTTCATTCTCCCAACTTTCTTTCACACAGCAGAAGTTTTTAATTTTAATGAAAACCAATTTTATCTTTAGTGTTCATGATTATGGTTTTGGTATTTATATAAAAACTCATTCTGAGCCCCAAATCACCTAGATTTTCCCCGCCATTATCTTATGAAGTTTTATAGTTTTCATTTTAAAGATTATGACCTATTTTGAGTTAATTTCTGTGAAAAGGTACAACATCAATATTGAGGGTTTTTTTAAGTGTGTATGTTCAGTTGTTCCAGCGACATTTGTGAGGGGGAAAAAACTATCCTTTCTCCATTGGATTGCCTTTACTCTTTTGTCAAGGATCAGCTCAGTATATTTGTAGAACTCTATTTCTGGGCTTTCTATTCAGTTTCACGGATGTATTTATTCTTTCACCAATAATACAATGCCATCTTGATTACTAATAGCTTTATGGGAAGTCTTGAATGCAGAAGTTAAGTTCATCTCTCATTTCCTGCATTACTACTGTCTTTTTATTCTTTTGACTTATTCTAGTTGACTTTTGTAGAGAAATATTTACATTCTTTTCTTACTCCTTTTATGTATAATTGACCCTTGCACAATAAAGGGGTTTAAATGCCCAAGGAGTCAAAAATTTGCATGTAACTTTTGACACCCCAAAACTTAATAGCCCACTGTTAACCAAAAGCTTTATGGTAACATAAACAGTTAATTAACACATATTATATGTATATGTATTTTATATATGTAACACATGTTATATGTATTATACACTCTATTCTTTGGTGCTTATTTATTTCTTTATTCTTATAGAGAAGGGGGGAGAGAGCAAGAGCGGGTGAAGGACAAAGAGAGATAGGGAGAGAGAACCCCAAGCAGACTCCATGCTCTCAGTGTAGACCCTGACATGAGGCTTAATCCCATGAACTGTGAGATCATGATGTAGCTGAAATCAAGGGCTGGACGCTCAACCAACTGAGCCACACAGGCCTCCCCATTTTATACAATTCTGATAATAACGTAGTAACTCTAGAAATCAGAATCTCTCCCTTCCCCAGAGTTTGCTAATTTTTGTTATTATTGTTTTTGTTTTGATTGCTGTAGGTTTCTGTCCTGAGGACCATCCTAAGATATAAACTTAAGGTCTTCTCCAGTCTTTTCTGAGCTTTACTCTGGGTATGCATGGTCATTTTCTAATTTTCTCCACATATGCCACTGTTTTTGAATGTCCTAGTCTTTAATGTCTGGTTCCCAAATGGGAAAGAGAAAAATGAACAAGGTGAAAAAAAATGGCACCAGCCCTTTAAATCCCCCAGAAGTCCCTTCAGCCAGAAGGGGAGGGACTTACAGCAAATGGGGAGGTGCAACAATGGCAACATTATGTGATCTGATTTATAATTTTTAAAAACATTACCCTGGCTGTTGTGTCAAAACCATTTAGAAGGACACTGCACTACCCCAAATTAGAGGCAGTACAGGCTTAAAGTGTTGCTAGTGGGTATCATGAAAGCACACAAAATCAAAAGATATTTAGTTAGAAGAAATCTTCAGGAAAAACTTGGCTACATAGTAGTCACAGCCCAGAGTAGCCCCTAGAATGTTTTCTACTTTCTGACTGGAGCTATTCACAAGTTTCTACGTTGAAATCTTCTGTCTGCCCTTCAAAATTCAGCAGTGTAGTTTTTCCATTTCTACTAATTTTAGTTCCATAAAAATGATCTCCTGTTGAGAACTTAGTGTAATGTAATTGTATTTAGTAGACCAAATCTTCTCAACAATCGTATCAGTCTAGTAAAGTAACGTGCTTAAGACAAAAGCTGGCACTAAAACTCTGGTCTAAGTGATTCCAGTTCTTCCAGTCATCCCCTATACTATACTCGTTCCCATTTTCCCTCTCTTCCCTTCTGTCTGAACCAATCGATGGCTTTCTTTTCCCTCATTACCAAATCCAGTGATCAATTCTCGGTCCTCAACTTACTCATGCACCCTGATATGAGAGATGCTGCCCTTTCTTCAATACCTTTTTCCACTTGGCTTTTGAGACACCACAGTTTCTTTATTTTCCTATTAGCTCACTAGCTATTCCTTCTCAGTCTCCTTTGCAGAAACTTCCCCCTCTTTCTAACTAAAATACAGAGTGGATTAGAGTCCTTCTCTTTTTTAACTATTATATAACTTCATAATATTTTTTCTAAGTTTTAAATCCTATTTATACGTATATTATTTATTTCTAGGTCATCTCTTGATTTCTTCTGATTGCTAATAGATATCCCTAAAATATCATGAACAAAACAGAACTCTTGAATACCTGTCTTTCCTAACTAAGAGAAAGATATTCAGTTGCTCAAGCATAAATCTAAAAAGTTATTGTGGATTTCTCTTTTATCAGACACCACTTCTAATTAATTAGCAAGAGGTACTACCTTTAAAATCTAATCAGAATGCGGGGCACCTGTGTGGCTCAGTTGGCTAAGCTTTCGACTTCGGCTCAGGTCATGATTTTGCAGTTCATGGGTTCGAACCCCACGTTGGGCTCTGTGCTGACAGCTCAGAGCCTGGAGCCTGCTTCAGATTCTGTGTCTCCCTCTTGGCTCACTTACATTCACTCTCTCTCTCTCTCTCAAATGAATAAACATTTAAAAATTTTTTTAAATAAAATCTGATCAGAATCTGACTCCTTCATGCCACCTTCACTGATCTGCCCTCTAAGCCACCATAATTTCTAATTTGGACTAAAAAATGGCTTTCCAACTGGTCTTCCTGCTTAACTCTTGTTCCCATTTTATTTTCTATACAGTAACCAGAGTAGTCGTTGAAAATAACAAGTTCAATCACATCACTCCCCTGCTCAAAATCAGCCAATATTTCTTATTGTACTTTCACCATAATCCCAATTCTCCATCATAGCATACAAGTCCCTCCATGACCCAGCCCCACCTCCTCTCTGACCTCATTTTCAATGTTTCTTCTCCCTCACTCATCCCAGCCACACTCGTCTACTCATCCTCAAAAGCATCAAACTCAGTTCCTTTGCAATTACTACTCCCTCTGCCTTATACACTCTTCTCTCAGAATCTGCATGATTTGCTCCCGCACTTCAGTCATTTCTCTCCTCAAATGTCAGCACCTCAGAGGGCCACCCCTGACCACTCTCTATAAAACATCGCCTTCCATTACTCTCCTCTGCTTTGTATTTTACTTCCTAACACTTCTTACTCCTTCCTTCTACATTCTTACTTGTAACTCTTCTGCTAGGAAAGATCTATGAGGAGGGAAAATTTTTCTTGTTCACTCAAAACTTAAGACTATAGAGGGTATTTTTAAAAATATTTGTTAGATAAAGACTCATACAGGTTTCACTGGATCAAAAATACAGGTAAAATTGTTATCACATAAGAAGAAGGACGGCTTTTTCCTGTTTGAAAACATAGGTGAATATGAAAGAAAAGCAAGGAAGTGGTAATTGGGGTGAAGAAGGGGTTTCCTTTGGTAACTGATGATAAACAGTTTTACCTTCCAGTGTCATGGTCCACAGGCCTTGGTTTGGTCTCTGAGGAGAACAGCTCATCTCAAAGTTGTAGCCAATAAATTAAGCAATTCAACTATTCTCCACAATGGCTCCCCTTTTTGACCATCTCTTACTCACCTAAGCTCTGACTTCCTGTCACATCCTGTACAACCTCCCAGGGCTCTTTCCCTTGCTTCAATAAGGAGAATACATCTGCCTTAGAAATGGAAAATCCTGCTTATAAGAATGGAAATAGATATGGTTATTCTCTGCTCATCCAGAATAAAACTGAATCCATTGTTCATAAAGGAAGAAGGTCAATGACAGAAAGCATCAGAGGAAAGATACTTGAAGAATAGAGAAGATTAAGGTACTCAATGGAGCTGTCCATTTTAAAGTCTGTAAGCAACAAATTACTTAGTTGGGACTAGGGATCTGAAATTCGGCTAGGTACTTAAAACATTTCCTTAATTTCACAAAGACTGAAGTGGAATTATTGGGATCAAACTTACCCAGAGAGACCAGGTTGTTATAGTTTTCCAACATCACATCTCTATACAAATCCTTCTGTTCCAAGTCCAGGCACTCCCACTCTTCCTGAGAGAAGTCTATGGCCACATCCTTGAACAATACCAACCTCTGGAATGACAAGTCCAAGTGTAAATGGCAAAATAAAGAAATGTTTTTTTAGAAGTAATTGAGAGGAAAACACACACACACACACACACACACACACACAAGTAATGAGAGGAAGAGACAAGTATTACATAAAGGGGCCAAAACAGTGCGCAAATATATTAAAGTTGGACGTTTTCAGTGTGGGTAACTAATAGGAAGAAAGTGAATGTGAAATTCAAAGCACCTAAACCACTTCTGAACATTCCTATTACTCTTACTTACAGCCTCCTGGGAACAGCAATGGGAATGAACAAAAGCCAGGTAAGCACGGTTTTCTGATTAAACAGAATAATGTTGCTAACACATATCACATGCAAATCCTCAAATAAACTCAACGTACCTTCCTCCCCTTTCCCTTTAAAGAACTAAAAAGAAAAGGAAGGGGGAAAATAGAGAGCTGGAAGGAGAGGGGGAGGAAGAGAAAAGAAAAAATAAACCTACTGGGCACATTCCAAAATGTCTTTTAAAATGTTTATCTTAGAAAATAAGATTTACATATAATTTCAGAATTTATTTCCAAGTCAAGTCAGAATAATCTCATAATATTCTTTCTTCCTAGTCCAGGAAAATCCTTTCATAGGCAACATTTTTATAGCTTACATAATATTCCATATTAAGACTGTCATCATTTTCTTACTTTGCGGTAGTTGGTACTCCTCCTTTAATGTTCTTCACAGTTCTGTTTCTGAAATTCTCAACCATTTAATCATCTGGCTGATCATACTTACCACTTATCATTGCCCAATGTACACTTCTGATTATTATGAGCAACAGAAAGCTAATGGAAGATGACCTATACTCACACAGATGTGCCCTTGGCTTCTACATACTATTCAAACTCAAAATGGACTGCCACTGGTATTAATCTCTGAGGTATTCCCTGACACAATTCTCTCTCTGTTCTCAATTCTGCATTTGATCACACTTCCAATCTTAAAATCACAGATCAGAGCTCACCGCATTCTGAGACTAATACCAATTTCCATCTTAATCAATAAGGACATTCAGGTCAATGAGACCTGAATGAGAAATTTTTCATCTGTAGTACCATCTCATCAAACCACACCCTGACAGGAGAGGTTCCATGCTTTCCTCAAATACATTTCCGATTTGCAAATGGATTCCTAAAATACTGTTAGAGAAGAGGGGGGCAATTGAGTCAACTGAGTAAGACCTGGGACTCATTCCCATCATTCATTAGAAGGGGAGTGAGCAGGAGAGCAAACACTCGGGAAGCAGAAAAGTCTGGAAATAAGGATACTGAATATTCATATCCCAAAAAACAGTGTTTGATATAAAGGGAAAGAAGAAATAGGAACTCACACAAGGCATGGCTTACAATTTCAACATATGAGTCCTCCTCTGGCTTCTTCTCATGGAGAAGTGCAGTCCTGAGAAGACAGGGGTGAAAAAGGAAACCATGAAAAGAGGCCTACTTCTAAATGACTAAGTGAAGTCTTTCCTCCCCTCTTCATGGCACCTGATCCCTTCCACACCCCAACATATATACTGAGAAGATCTTCAGAAGTTTAAACAATCTCATTCCTTCCCCAATTCCAGAAAACAGAAATGTAGAAGATATTATGCTAAAGCAGTACCTAAACCCTATGATGTTGCTAGGGTTCTCTGACCTGGCCTGAATGGCTCATCTTTTACAGCCTAGAGAATCCTGATTCAAATTGATCTAAGTAGTACCCACCTTCTGAGTAGTACCCACCTGAAGGACACTGATGGTGCCCTCAGGCCTGGAAATGGTCCGTATCTATGTAGGCCAAGTCCTTGAAGAAACACTTTCCACGACTAGATCTGCCTCTTCCCCCCAGTTTCAACACACTAAACACCTCAGGTACTGTCCTGGTGCATTCTCACATTCAAGTGCAAGAAGCCTTCTGAGTCCAAAGCATAGGCTTCATCCAGGCCATGAAAAGTGACACTACCCTCATCCAGTAACCAAGGAACAAATCCAAAGCATTCTCTAACAGAAAGCAACTGCCTGTTGCATTAGCTAAACTCAGGAACTCGGGAGGAGGCAGCTCCCTGTTATCCTGTCTCTTATTGTCAGGCTAAAGATGGTTTGAGGAAGTGCTGTACCACAAATTATTTCATCGAGTGCATACTATGTGCTTGATGCCTTATACACATCAGCAAACAGGTCAGTGAACTTAACCACCGCTACCACCATTCTCCACCCCTACCAACTCTAACATTTTTCTTATATTCGTTTCTTTTTCTAACAGCTTTTTGACATATAATTCATATAATTCA
The DNA here is from genome assembly GCA_004023845.1 of Helogale parvula. Classification (NCBI taxonomy): domain Eukaryota; kingdom Metazoa; phylum Chordata; class Mammalia; order Carnivora; family Herpestidae; genus Helogale; species Helogale parvula. The sequence goes on from PJEM01014293.1 coordinate 16,362, forward strand.
CATTTCATAAACTTATCCCTCTTTTAAAATTTTTTATTTATTTTGAGAGAGAGGGAGAGTGGGAGAGGGGAGAGAGAAGGAAAGAGAGAATCCCAAGCAGGTTCTGCTCTGACGGCGAGCTCGAATCCACAAACCATGAGATTATGACCTGAGTTGAAATCAAGAGTTGGACACTTAACTGAATGAGCCACCCAGGCGCCCCATAAAGTCATCCTTTTAAATGTACAAGTGATAGGTTTTCATTATATTCACAGAGATGTGCAACCATTACCACTATATAATTTTAGAGTATTTCATTATCTAAAAACAAAACCCATATGCATTAGTAATTACTTTCATTCTCATTTCCCCAGACACTGACAACTAACCTATTTTTTTCTATCTATAAAATTGCCTATTCTAAATAGATATTTTGCACAAATTAAATTATACAATATGTGGTCTACTGTGGCTAGCTTCTTTCATATTATAGATAACATAATGTTTCAAGGTTCATCTATTTTTAGCATGGATGGGTACTTCATGCCTATATATTGCCAAACAACATTCTGTTGTATGGATACAGCTTCTTTTTCCCCATTTATTAGCTGATGGACATTTGTGTTTTTTTCACTTTTGTTACTATAAATAATGCTATTAAGAACATTCAGGTACACGTTTTTGTGTGGAACATATTTCATTTCTCTTAGATATATACACTTAGAGGAGTAGATTTGCTGGGTGATATTGTAACTGGTAACTCTATGTTTAACATCTTCAGGAACTGCCAAACTCTGTTCCAAAACAGCTGCACCATCTTTCGATTCCCACAAAAATATGTCAAGGTTCCAATTTTCCCACATCCTCACCACCTTTTGCGGTTATAGCCATTCTTATGAATTTGAAAGAGCATGTCATTTTGATTTGCATTCCCCAGATGGTGTGAACACTTTTATGTGCTTATTGACCATTTCTATTCCTTCTTCAGAAAAATGTGTGTTCAAACTCTGGTTGTCCTTTTATTGTTGCTCTGTAATAATTCCTCTTATGTTCTAAGATACAATCCTTTGAGGAACATATGATTTGCATATTTTGTGGGCTATAATTTCACATATTTCATGGTGTCTTTTGAAGCTCAAAAGCTTTTAACTTTGATAAAATCCAATTTATGTAATTGTTTCTCCTCTGGTTGTTTGTGCTTTGGGTGTCACATAAAAGAAACCATTGTCTAACCTAAGTAATGGAGATCTCCTTCGTTTTCTTCTAAGAGTTTTAAGATTTTAGCTCATTGTTTTCTTTTTAAACCTTTATTTAAATTCCAGTTAGTTAACACACAGGGTAATATAAGCTTCAGAGGTAGAATTCAGTCATTCATAACTTATATACAACACTCACTGTTCATCACAACAAGTGCCCTCAATACCCATCACTCATCTACCCATCCCCCCATCTACCTCCCTTACAGCAATTCTCAGTTTGGTCTCTATTGTTAACAGTCTGTTTTCTGTTTAGCTCTTCTTTTTTCTTTTATACCCTATATTCTCCTGCGTTTTGCCTTAAATTCCACATATAAGTGAAATCATATGGTGTTTTGTCTTTCTCAGACTTATTTCACTTAGCATAATACACTCTAGCTGCATCCATGTCATTGCAAATAGAAACATTCCATTCTTTTTTATGGCTGAGTAATATTCCATTGCATACATATACCACTACTTTATCCATTCATCAGTGAATAGTCACTTGGGGTCTTTCCATAATTTGGTTAATGTTGACAATGCTGCTATAAACATCAGGATGCATGTATCCCTTTGAATCAGTATTTTTCTACATATCTAGTATGTATCTAGTAGTATATACCTCGTAGTGTATTGGTGGATGGTAGGGTAGTTCTATTTTTTAACTTTTTGAGGAGCCTCTACCTTGTTTTCCAGAGTGGCTGCACCAGTTTGCATTCTCAACAATGAGAGTTCCCCTTTCTCTGCATCCTCATGAACATCTGTTGTTTCCTGTGTTGTTGACTTTAGCCATTATGACAGATATGAGATGATATCATTATACTTTAGGTTTGTATTTCCCTGATGATCAGTGATGTTGAGCACTTTTACATGTGTCTGCTAGCCATTTGTATCTCTTCTTTGGAAAAATGTCTATGTCTTCTGCCCATTTCCTAAAAGGATTATTTGAAGGGGGTTGAATTTGATATGTTCTTTATGGATTTTGGATACTAAACCTTTATCAAATATATCATTTACAAGTATCATCTCCCATTCCTAAGCTTGCCTTTCAATTCTGTTAACAGTTTCCTTCACTGTGCAGAAGCTTCTTACTTTGATGAAGTCCCAATAGTTTATTTTTATTTTCCTTGCCTCAGGAGACATATCTAAGTAAGAAGTTGCTATGGCCTACATCAAAGAGGTTACTGCCTGTATTCTCCTCTAGGATCTTGATGGTTTCCTGTCCCGCATTTGGATCTTCCTTGATTTGAATTTATTTTTGTGTATGGTATAAAAAGTGGTCCAGTTTCATTCTTCTGCATGTTGGTATCCAGTTTTCCCAACACCATTCAGTAAAGAGACAGACTTTATTCCATTGAATATTCTTTCCTGTTTTGTCAAAGGTTAATTGACCATATAGTTGTGAGTTCATTTCTGGGTTTTTCATTCTGTTCCATTGATCTATGAGTCTGTTTTTGTACCAATACCATACCGTCTTGATCACTAAAGCTTAGTAACAGGGTGTTTTTTTTTTTTTTTAGTTTATTTAAGAGACTGTGCAAGAGAGAGAACAAGAAACAAAGAGAGCATATGTGAGCATGAGTAGGGGAGGTAGAGAGAGGGAGAGGGAGAGGGGGAGAGAGAGAGAAAGAGAGAGAGAGAGAGAGAGAGAGAAAGAGAGAGAGAGAGAACGAACCCCAAGCAGGCTCTGCACTGTCAGTGTAGAGCCCAATGCAGGGCTTAAACTCACGATCAAGAGACAGATGCTTAATTGCCTGAACCAGCAGGCACCTCTGTAATATAATTTGAAGTCTGGAATTGTAATGCCTCCAGCTTTGCTTTTCATTTTCAATATTGCTTTGGCTATTTGGGATCTTTTATGGTTCCACACAAATTCTAGGACTGTGTGTTCTAATTCTGTGAAAAATGCCGGTGATATTTTGATAAGGATTGCATTAAATGTGTAGATTGCTTTGAGTAATATAGATTTTTTAACAATATTTGTTTTTCCAATCCATGAGCATGGAATGTTTGTCTATTTCTTTGCATCATCTTCAATTTCTTTCATCAGTATTCTATAGTTTTCAGAGTACAGACCATTTACATCTTTGTTTAGGTTTATTCTTAGGTATCTTATGGTTTTTGGTGTAATTATAAATTGGATCAATTCTATGATATCTCTTTGCTACTTCATTATTGGTATATAGAAATGCAACAGATTTCTGTACACTGATTTTGTATCCTGCGACTTTGCTGAATTCATGTAACAGTTTTGGCAATTTTTTTGTGTGGAATCTTTTGGGTGTTCTACACAGAGTATCATGACATTTACAAACAGGGAAAGTTTTAATTTTTCCTTGCTGATAGGAATGCCTTTTATTTCCTTTTGTTGTCTGATTGCTAGGGCTAGGACCTCCAGTCCTATGTTAAATAACAGTGTGAGAATGGACATCCCTGTCTTGTTCATGACCATACAGGAAAAGCTCTCAGTTTTTCCCCATTGAGGATGAGGACTATGGGCCCCACACATAGTGCAAAACCCTGGTTAAATTCCTGAAAATTACTAGTAAAACAGAGCAGCTCTATCCTTGACACTGCCAAGAAACCACAGTTAAGGGTTTCAGTCCAAGATGGCAAGGCAGGAAGAAGACCCTGAACTCACCCCCCCCCCCCACGCAGTATACCCAATTACTAAACCTATTATAGAGCAATTCCTCCTGAAGAAGACCTGAGGAACTAAACATTCTGCACAACAAAATACAGAGAGAACAGCACAAGAGAATGAAAGAGACAGAGACACAGAGACAAAGGGAACAGCTGATGCTGTGAACTGCAGAAGGAAGAAAAGATAATACTGAAGGACCAAGGAACAGATTCATCTGACCTTGTGCACAGGAAAAAACTACAGTTTAAGAGAAATGGTGTGGTTGTTTGGGCAGCACATATACTAAAACTGGATTGATACAAAGAAGATTCAAATGGCCCCCACACAAGGATTACGTGAAGTGCTCCATATTTTTAATCTTGTTTCTTCTACTACATGTACTGTAGTGAGAAACAAGAGCTACATTAGTAAATGCCATCAGGTCACTGTGAAAAAAATAAAATAAAAAATAAAAGAGTAACTATTTTATAAAAGCAATCCCTAGAACTCCAACAAATGGTAGAAAACCTCCTGGAACTCCATTTGGGTCAAAGGGGCTGGAAAGCAACAGGATTTACGCTCCTCTATCCACCTTGAAAAACTAGAGGAGAGTCCAGACACCAGAGCCAGCCTCCTACTTCAGTGAGCCCTGGGTGCCCTAGTCCACACCAGCCCCAGCTGCAATGGGGCACGGGGGGGTGGGGGTGGGGGAAGCCTGGTTTCAAAGAACTAGCAAATAAAAAGTCCAGCCGTAAAATTCTGCCAAAAGGCACAGATGCTTCTGGAATAGACCCCAGGTGGGAGAGGCTAATGAGCACAGTCTAAGTGCCCTACCTGCCTGCCACCTCAGTAAGCCCTCTATCCACCTTGAAAAACTAGAGGGGAGTCCAGACACCAGAGCCAGCCTCCTACTTCAGTGAGCCCTGGGTGCCCTAGCCCACACAGCCCCAGCCATTCCACCAAGGTGGCCACAGGGTAGTGCACACGAGGACACCAGTTAGAGCTCCCTATAGCTCCAGCCTTCATGCCAAGGCGACACAGGCACAAAGTACCCAGAACACTCCAGGACACACCACTTTGGCCTCAGATGGCTCAGCTAGGGAACCCTCAGTGCTCTGGAACCTCCTACCTGATGTTGCTTTAGATTCAGCCAACCTGCCAGGGTGTCCCCTGGATAGCGTACCCTGGGAACTCCCGGCCCATGGCTGCACTGGTTCCAGCCACCCTGTCAGGACAAACCCTGTGCTTGCACACAGTGAGACACCCTAGCTTGCACCCAACTTAGGTTCAGCTATCCTGCCAGGTTGTCCGTAGTATGGAGAACCCTGGGACACTCAGCTTGCAACCACTTCGGCTTTGGCTGTTCTACCAGGATACATTTTGCATGGAAAACCCAAGGACCCCACTGGGCTATACCTTGCCTTAATCCAGCTACCCCTCTAGGCCACATTCTGTGCAAAGTCCTGGAACACCCTGGTTTACACCCACATCAGCTTCAGATATCCTTCCAGGACACCCTCTGCCCAGAGCCCAGGGACCTCCCAGGCCACACACTGTCTCAGCTCCAGCTGTGGGCACCCCCAGCACAGAGCACACCGGGATTTACCAGCCTGCACCCATTTTAGCTTTAGTTGCCCTACCAGGAGGCCCTCTGCTTAGAACCCTGGGAACACCTGGAGTGCACTCACTTCAGCTTTGGCTGTCCTGCCGGGGTGCCCTCAGTTCTTAGAACACTGAGACCCACTGCCACCCAGCCTGCACCCACTTCAGCGTTAGCTGTTCTGCCAGAATGCCTGCCTTACAGAAAGCCCCAGGACCTTCCAGCCTTCACCCTGCCAGGACACCCTCCCCACAGAGAGACCTGGGACACCCCAACTTGCCTGTCCTGCCAGGCAACAGCTGTGTGGAGCGTCCAGAGACCACATTGATCTGCACCACTTCAGCTTCAGCTGTCCAGCCAGAATGCTCACTGCATAGAGAGGACCCCCAAGCCCATGCAAGCCACAGTTCCAGCCAGCCAGCAAAAGTCACCAAGCACACACAATCTACAAAGGGGACAACCAAACACAAAACCATTCCTTCAGGTTTAAGTAGTTGTATTGCCTAATCCATAGAAACAAACACAGAAAGTCAAGCAAAATGGGGAGATAGATGAATATGCTCCAAAAGAACCAAGAAAACAATAAGAACTAAATGAACTGGAGATCAGCAATATGATTGAAAAAGAATTTAAAGTAATGATCATAAAGATGTTCAGTCGGCTGGAGAGAAGAGTAGAAGAACTCAGTGATATCTTCAATAAAAAGACAGAAAACATAAACAAGAATAAGTAAGTAAAATGAAAAGTAAACTAGAGGGAATCAACAGATTGACAGATGCAGAAGAATGTATCTGGAAGACGGGAAAGCACCCAGCTGAACAGAAAAAAAAAAAAAAGAAATGGGGAAAAAATTAGAATAGGTTAAGGAATCTCTTGGACAACATCAAGCAAACAAACATTCACATTATAGGGGTCCCAGAAGAAGAGAGAAAGCATATGTGACGAAATAATAACTGAAAACTTCCCTAACACAAGGAAGGAAACAGACATCCAGGTTCAAGAGCCAAAAAGAGAACCAAACAAGATGAATCCAAGGAGGTCCAGACCATGACACATAATAATTAAAATGTCAAAATTTAAAGATAAAGAGAATTTTTAAATGTTTATTTATTTTTATTATTGAGAGAGCGAGAGTGAGAGCCACAGAGAGAACATGCATATGCATGTGTGCAGGTGGGGAAGGGGCAGAGTAAGAGGGAGACAAAAAATCCAAAGCAGATTCCAGGCTACGAGCTGTCAGCACAGACCCTGACACAGGGCTCAAATTCATGGCTGTGAGATGACTTGACTAAAGCTGGACTCTTAACCAACTAAGCCACCCAGGTGCCCCAACAAAGAGAATTTTAAAAGCAGCCTGGGTGGCTCAGTCAGTTAAGTGTCCGATTTCAGCTCAGGTCATAATCTTGTGATCTGTGAGTTCAAGCCCTGCGTTGGGTTCTGTGAGGACAGCTCAGAGCCTGGAGCCTGCTTCAGATTCTGTGTCTCCCTCTCTCTCTCTGCCCCTCCCCCACTCATACACTGTCTCTCAAAAATGAATAAATATCAAAAAAAAAATAAAGCATCAAGAGAAGCAAAAAGTTATAAACAAGGGAAACCCAATAAGCCCATCAGCTGATTTTTCAGCAGAAACTCTACAGGCTATAAGGGAATAGTACCATATATTCAAAGTGCTAAAAGGAAAAAAGGTACAACCAAGAATACTCTGTCTGGCAAGGTGATCATTCAGATTTGAAAGAGGGGTAAAGAGCTTCCCTGACACGGAGCACCTGGGTAGCTCAGCTGATTAAGCATCTGACTCTTAACTTCAGCTCAGTTCACGGTCACACAGTTCATGAGGTCAAGTTCCCAGTGGGGCTCTACACTGACAACACATGGCCTGTCTAGGATTCTCTCTTTCTGCCCCTTCCCTGTTCATATGCATGTTCTCTCTCTCTCTCTCTCTCTCAAAATAAACAAAACAAGAGTTTCCCTGACAAACAAAAGTTAAAGGCCTTGATAAGCACTTAACTAGCCTTGCAAGAAATGTTAGATTTCATTAAGTGGAAAAAAATGATCATAATTAAAGGCAAGAAAATTACGAATAAAAAAAAAAAATGACAGCCACCTTGGTGGCTCAGCTGGTTAAGCGTGTGACTTCAGCTCAGGTCATGATATCACAGTTTGTAGGTTCAAGCCCCGCATTGGGTTCTGTGCTGACAGCTCAGAGCCTGAAGCCTGCCCTGGATTCTGTGTCTCCCTCCCTCACTGCCCCTCCCCCCCCACTTGCACTCTGTCTCTTTCTCTCTTTTAAAAAATAAATAAACATTTAAAAAAAATCTTTTAAAAAACTGACAGCATATACTTAAAACCTAAAGGAAAGAATAAAACAAAAACTATTTTTTTAAGAATGTGTTTGAACTTAAAAGAAACCACTTTAATATAGACTGCTATATACTTTGGATGTTATTTATGAACCTCAGGGTAATCACAAACCCAACACCTATAATAAATACACAAAAATTTTAAGAGAAAAAAAGCCAATCATAACACTATATAAACTCATCAATCACAAGGAAAAAGAGCAAAAGAAAACGAAGGAAACAGAGAAAAAATACAAATGGAAATGAAAATCAAATAAATTGATAAACCCTTAGCCAGAATTATTAAGAAAAAGAGAAAAGACTCAAACAAATAAAATCAGAAACTAGGGAGGTAAACTGACATCACAGAAAAACAAAGGATTAGAAGAGAATGCTACAGGAATCAGAGGCAAGATGGCGAAGTAGGGAACTCTGTAATTTTCGCCAGCCCACATCTATCAAACTGAGGACAGAAGCCACAATACTATGATCTGAAAGAGTGGGAGGAAAACACACAAAGAAGACAGCCTCATAGGTGCCTGAGTGAGTGTAAACTAGGGAAATGAAAACAGGCTAGGCCCGGAGGCCTGGAAAGGGAGGGAGCCACCCCCAAGCACAGAACCGGGGAGAGCAGGCAGAGCTGCAGAGACGAGGGGAAGAGAGAGACTGAAAATGCTCATAGAGCTATCTCTAGAGAAGAGAAAATCCTCGGCCCGGGATGGAGAGGATTAATATCTTCCCATATATAACCTCTGGGCACAGAGAGAAATTCATCCTCTTTAGCTGGCGCATTTTCCTTGGGCTTGGCGTGCCAACTCCAGGCAGAGCCAGGAGAAAGCTGCTCCCCACTCCCCTACTCAATCCTGGCTAGGAAGCTGCCTACCTGCAGAAATACATCTCATCTCGGGCAGTAGCATTAAAGTGCGTGGACTAGGATTTGGAAATGAGGAGGGCACAGGGAGATCGAGCCCAAAAGAGTGGCTTGTAATGCTTGTTCCGAGGCGGCCTTGGGGCACTGCAATTCTTCTCCCCACAATCACCAAAGCAGGGCCTTGGAGAGCAGCCCCCAAGACCTACCTATCCCGCTGGAGAGCTGCCTTTTTTTCTTTTTCTCCTTGTCCCCTGGAGCCCAGGAAAGACCAACATTGATGCATTGCCATAATAGATCAATTCTTGCCATTCAGTTATATTTTTCCCTTATCTCATTCTTATCTCTCCCCTCCACTGGTTTTATGCATTTAGACTGTCCTTTGTCTTTTGTTGTTTCTGTCCACCCCCTCTTTCATTTTATTTTCTTTCCTTTCCCTTTTCTTTTTTTATTTTCCTTTCCTCTTTCGGTTTCCTTGTTTCTTTGATTTGTCTGTACATTTGCGCGCTCTTGTTCTCTGTGTGTTTGTCTGTTTCCTTTTCAGGGCTACCTCAAGAAACATGCCAAAGTATACATGGTGGAGAATCCGAAAGATCACTGAGTAGGGAAATAAAATAACCAAAGGCACAACAAGAGAAACCAAGAGACACCATTAAAAGAACACTTCCTGAACAGACAGGCCCTGGAAAGTCAATGAGGCTCCTTTAATATAGCAATACTAACAGGTGCAGAGTGAATAAGAAGCTTTAAAAACTGACAAGAGACAGAAAGCTAGCCAAAATGATGAAACAAGAACTCTCCTCTAAAGAAATTCCAGGAAGAAGTCACAGCCACAGAACTGATCAAAACAGATATAAGCAACATAACTGAGCAAGATTTTAGAACTGTCATAAAATTATTCGCTGGGCTTGAAAAAGGCATGGAAGTCATCAGAGAATCTATTGATACAAAGACCTTTAAAGTAGGTGAGATGAGTTTTAAAAAATGCTATAAATGAAATGCATAATAAAATGGAGGAGGCCACTGCACAGATTGAAGAGGCAGAGAGGAGAATAAGTGAATTAGAAGACACAGTTATAGAAAAAGAGAGAGAAATTGATCCAGGAGCACGAAAGGAGAATTCGAGACCTGAGTCATACAATCAAAGAGAACAATACCTATATCATAGGAATTCCTGAAGAAGAAGAAGAAGAAAGAGAAAAAGGCACTGAAAGGGTGCTTGATCAATATAGCCAAGAACTTCCCCAATATGGGGAGGAAAATAGACATTGAATTCTAAGAGGCACAAATAACTCCCCTCAGACATAACTTGAATCAACCTTTGGCACAAAATATCATAGTGAAACTGGCAAACTATAAAAATAAAGAGAGAAATCTGAAAACAGCTAGGGATAAAAGGGCCCTAACATACAAAAAGAAACCTATCAGAGTGGTTACAGACCTATCTAATGAAACTTGGCAGGTCAGAAAAAAATAGCAGGAAATCTTAAATGTGAAAACCAGAAAAAATATGCAGCCAAGAATCCTTTATCCAGCAAGCCTGTCATTCAAAATAGAAAAAGAGATTAAGGTGTTCCCAAATAAACAAAAATTGAAAAAATTCATCACCACCAAAGCAGCCCTACAAGAAATCCTAAGAGGGACTCTGTGAGGGAAATGTTTCAAGGAATAGAAGGTGCCAGAGACACCACTACAAGCATAAACCCTACAGAGAACACAATGAACCTACACCCACACTTTTCAATAATAACACTGAATGTAAATGGACTGAATGCTCCAATCAAACGACACAGGGTAGCAGAATGGATAAAAAAACAAAATCCATCTATTTGCTCTCTACAAGAGACTCATTTTAGACCTGAAGACACCTTCAGATTGAAAGTAAGGGGATGGAGAATTATCTATCATGCAACTGGTAGTCAAAAGAAAGCCAGAGTAGCCATACATATATCAGACAAACTGAACTTTAAAGTAAAGTCAGTAATACAAGATGAAGAAAGACATTACAGAATAATTATAGGGTGTCTCCATCAGGAAGAGCTAACAATTATAAACATCTATGCGCCAAATTCAGAAGCACCCAAATACATAAAACAATCACAAACAGAAACAATCTTATTGATGAGAATGTGCTAATTGCAGGGGATTTTAATACTCCACTTACAACAATGGATAGGTCAACTTGACAGAAAATCACTAAAAAACAATGGACCTGAATGACACATTGGAACAGATGGGATTGACAGATATACTTAGAACTCTGCATCATGAAGTTAGGGAATACACTTTCTTCTCGAGTACACATGGCACATTCTCCAAGATAGATCACATACTGGGTCATAAAGCAGCCCTCCATAAATATAAATGAATTGAGATCATACCATGCACACTTTCAGATCACAATGCTATGAAACTTGAAATCAATCACAGGAAAAAGTCTGGAAAACCTCCAAAAACATGGAAGTTAAAAACCACCCTACTGAAGAATGATTGGGCCAATCAGGCAATTAGAGAAAAAATATATGGAAACAAATATATAGAAACACATGAAAATGAAAATACAATCCAAACTCTCTGGAATGCAGCAAAGGCAGTCCTAAGAGTAAAGAATATTGCAATCCAGGCCTATTTTAACAAAAGAGAAAAAGCACAAATTCAAAATGTAACAGAGCACCTAAAAGAACTAGAAGGGGAGCAGCAAGAGCACCTCAAACCCAGCAGAAGAAGAGAAATAATGAAGATCAGGGCATAAGCGAACAATACAGAATCCAAAAAAACCAGTTGAGCAGATCAATGAAACCAAGAGTTGGTTCTTTGAAAAAAATAAACAAAATTGATAAACCTCTAGCCAGGCTCCTCAGAAAGAAAAGAGAGAACACCCAAATAGACAAAATCATAAATGAAAATGGATCTATTACAACTGATCCCTCAGAAATACAAGCAATCATCAGAGATTACTATGAAAAATTATATGCCAACAAACTAGACAACCTAGAAGAAATGGAAAAATTCCTAAACACACATGCACTACCAAAATTCAAACGGGAAGAGATAGAAAATTTGAACAGACCCATAACCAGTGAAGAAATTGGATCAGTTATCAAAAATCTCCCAACGAATAAGAGCCCGGAGCCAGATGGCTTCCCTGGGGAATTCTACCAGATATTTAAAGCAGAGTTAATACCCATTATTCTCAAGCTATTCCAAAAAATAGAAATAGAAAAGTTCTGGACTCATTCTACAAAGCCAGCATCACTTGGATTCCCAAACCGTGCAGAGACCAGCAAAAAAAGTGAACTACAGACCTTGATGAATAAAGAGGCAAAAATACTCAACAAGATACTAGCAAATCGAATTCAACAGCATATGAAAAGAACTATCCACCATGATCAAGGGGGACTCATTCCTGGGTTATAGGGCTGGTTCAATATTTGCAAGTCAATTAGTGGGATATACCACATTAACAAAAGAAAAGATAAAACCATATGATCCTGTCGATAGATGCAGAAAAAGCATTTGACAAAATACAGCATCTTTTTAAATTTTTATGTTTATTTATTATTGATACAGAGAGAAACAGAGCATGAGTGGGTGAGGGGCAGAGAGAGAGGGAGACATAGAATCTGAAACAGGCTCCAGGCTCTGAGCTATCTGCACAGAGCCTGACGCAGGGCTCGAACCCACAAACCATGAGATCATGACCTGGGCCGAGGTTGGGTGCTCAACCAACTGAGCCACCCAGTCACCCCAAATGGCATCATTTTCTTTATCAAAGATAAATGGGTCCATCTACAAACAAAGACAATACTTCGACAATTTGACACTGCCAAGTAAAAATACTTCCTGAGTGATAAAGACACAATTTTTATTCACATCTAGTAGAGGAACCAACCATAAAGTCATTACTTATTTTCAACTTAATAACTGATTGACATTGCTCAAACAAGCTATTTTCAATTCTAATAGTTCTTTACTTTTTTTTTAACATGTTTGCTATGGGTTGATAGTTTGCAATAGGTGTCATCATGAGAATAACCAAATTTAGACTAAATGTGACAAAAGACTGATAACGTGTTTCAGACCCTTGAGTGATGATACTAAGTCAAGAATGGGAGAAAAGCATTGCAAGAGGAGACTACTGAAATGCTCCTTATATATTCTTGCAGTAAAACCAGCAATGCATCCCTGTTAAGAGTTACCATCTCACGTCCAATTTCTTTCCCTCAAGAACGAGTAGAGTCTCTTTGGCATCCAGAGTCTCATAGGCTATTAAAGCTTCTGCTAGATTTTTATGCTCTTTTGCATGAGTCTTCAAGATGTGATCTCCTTGTTCATATGAGTCCTGTTGTGATATTGTCAGGTCCAAATATATGCTCCTGAGCCACTCTTCCACCCATACTAACATCCATCTGGGCAAGAAGCTGGGCTCTAGTTTCATTCCATCTGTCATTCTCAGGCAACAGGGACACGTGTCCAAGTGTTGGGCCTTGTGGCATGATTGTAGCTTTGTTTCTTGGCATTGCATCCTTAGTGTAATATGCAATAATAGCATGACCAGATTCATGATACGTTGGGATGGTTTTGTTTTTGTTATCAATTTCCACATTCCTACACCAGGCCCTTTTGGAAGTTTACCTCCAAGTACAGTATATTTTTGTGGATTTTCCTGTAACTCTTGTTTAGCTTCCTCCACCATTGTTTTTTTTTTGCATTAGTGCTTGACCTTTCAGAAAACCCTTTGCCAAACCAGTTTTAAATGCATCATGGTGAGCTTCAGGTATGTTTTTGGTCTTCATGAGTTTGTCCAAACTCTCAACATCTGATCCTCTGTCCTGCAAAAGGAACCCTGTCAGCGGACGACAGCTTGCCTGCCGGCTGGCCGGCCAGAACCCAAAGAGGGGGCAATGGTTGGTGACCACTCGGCGATCCCAGTGGTGCGGAGCCTGACGCAACCGAGTCTGAACTCTGAAGTTTACGTCTGAAGACACAAGGCTAATCTGTTTATTAGGTGTGTTCTCAGAAGTTGAGGGGGGAAATTTTTGGCAAATAAATAAATAATTAGACAAAAGGAGACTTTTGGGCAAAAGAGGGAGCTCAGGAAGAGGAGGCGGAGTCTTTGCATAGTTCTAAATGAACACAAGGTGGCAGCAGTAGGCAACGCAGATTCTCAGCAGAAATGCAGCACTTGCAAAAACCAGAAACTGGGAGGCTTTGAGAAAGAAGGTCAGAAGGTGACTAACTATTTCTTTACCACAGAGACCGTGGTGTGGAACATTCATCCTCTCTAAGGGGAAGGCAGCATCTTACATGATCTGCCGTACAGGGTCATGCCTGCCTGGGAGGCTCCCTTGTTGCTGCCCATCTGTAGGCCGATGACGTTCTGTCCCTGGCGAAGCTGCTCCTCTGAAAATCCTCTCCCATTCTGCTGAGCTTTCCTGTGAAACCAGGACGGCTCTCCCCTGTAGCAGCCGTCATCCTTGGTGACTGCAACGCTACCAAGAGCCATCAGAGTCCTCTGCACGGCCGCCATGTCCTTCCCGGCAAGCCAGCATCCTTTCTTAATAAAAACCCTCAAGAAAGTTGGGATAGAAGAAACTTACTTAAACATTATTAAAGCAATTTATGAAAAGCCCACAGCTAATATCATCCTCAATGGGGAAAAACTGAGAGCTTATCCCCTGAGATCAGGAACACGACTGGGATGTCCACTCTCACCACTGTTGTTTAACATAGTGCTGGAAGTCCTAGCATCAGCAAGCAGACAACAAAAGGAAATAAAAGGCATTAGAATCGGCAATGAAGAAGTCAAACTTTCACTTTTTGCAGATGACATCATACTCTACATGGAAAACCCGAAAGACACCACTAGAAGCCTATTAGAACTGATTCATGAATTCAGCAAAGTCGCAGGGTACAAAATCAATGTAGAGAAACTGGTTGCATTTTTATACACAAAAAAAGGAAGCAACAGAAAGAGAAATCAAGAAACTGATCCCATTCACAATTGCACAAAAAAACCATAAAATACCTAGGATAAACCTATCCAAAGACACAAAAGATTTGTATGATGAAAACTATAGAAAGCTTATGAAAGAAGTTGAAGAAGACACAAAGAAATGAAACACATTCCATGCTCATGGATTGGAAGAATAAACATCGTTAAAACATCATTATTACCCAAAGCAATCTACACATTCAATGCAATCCCAATCAAAATTGCACCAGCATTCTTCTCAAAGCTAGAATAAACTATCCTCAAATTCATATGGAACCACAAAGACCTTGAATAGCCAAAGTAATATTGAAGAAGAAAACCAAAACGGAAGGCATCACAATCCCAGACTTTAGCCTCTACTACAAAGCTGTCATCATCAAGACAGTATGGTATTGGCCCCAAAACAGACGTATAGACCAATGGAATAGAACAGAGAACCCAGAACTGGACCCACAAGTGTATGGCCAATTAATCTTTGACAAAGTAGGAAAGAGTATCCAATGGAAAAAAGACAGCCTCTTTAACAGGTGGTGCTGGCAGAACTGGACAGCAACATGCAGAAGAATGAAACTAGACCACTTTCTTACACCATACACAAAAATTAACTCAAAATGGATAAAAGACCTGAATGTGAGACAGGAAACCATCAAAACCCTAGAGGAGAAAGCAGGAAACAGCCTCCTTGACCTCAACCGCAGCAATTTCCTACTCAAACATCCCCAAAGACAAGGGAATCAAGAACAAAAATAAACTATTGGGACCTCATCAAGATAAAAAGTTTCTGTACTGCAAAGGAAACAATGAAGAAAACTAACAGCAACCGACAGAATGGGGAAAGATAGTTGCAAATGACATGTCGGATAAAGGGCTAGTATCCAAAAAGAACATCCTGATGACCAACAGACACCTCAAACAATACTCAGCGTCACTCATCATCAGGGAAATACAAATCAAAACCACAATGAGTTACCACCTCACGCCAGTCAGAGTGGCTAAAATGAACAAATCAAGAGACTATAGATGCTGGTGAGGATATGGAGAAATGGGTACCCTCCTACACTGTTGGTGGGAATGTAAACTAGTACAGCTGCTCTAGAAAACACTGTGGAGGGTCCTCAAAAAATTAACAATAGAACTCCCCTATGACCCAGCAATAGCACTGCTAGTGTTGTGCCCAAGTTTTTAAAATCGCTCCAAATCACCCCAAAACAAACACCAGAGACTGCTAGGGAGACTGAGTCATGCCTGCAATAGGAAAGGGCCTTTATTACAAGCTTAAGCTCGGGCTCACAGTCTCCAGCCGACCTGCTGGCCACGTGGAGAGAGCCCCAAACAAAGGCAAGGCAGGGCCTTATATGTCTTTGGGAAGGGGAGTTGCAGGAAATATAGTGATCCAATCCCTACCCCCCCATCAATACTGGCAGTTGTGGGAGCCAATCACACCATCCGAAACACTGACCAATCAGAGTGGGCCCAGGATGCCCCACGTGGGGCGTGACTAGGCCCGCCTCTAGAAAGGTCAAAGGTATTGGCCGGCCTCCCCCAATTGGGCGCCACAGGTGTTGTCCCTCCTTAATGCGCACCCTTTCAGGAGAAGCCCCACAGCTGCCAGGCGCATCTCCACCGCGGAGGTGCACCTCGACCGGCTCCGGGAAGGCTCGGACATCCCGGTGACGAAGGCCGGATCGGACCTACATCCTTACACTAGGGATTTACCCAAGGGATACAGAAGTGCTGACGCATAGGAGCACATGTACCCCAATGTTCACAGCAGCACTGTCAACAATAGCCAAATCATGGAAAGAGCCTAAATATCCACCAACTGATGAATGGTTCAAGATGTGGTTTATATATACAATGGAATACTACATGACAATGGGAAAGAATGAAATCTGGCAATCTGTAGCAACATGGTTGGAACTTGAGGGTATCATGCTAAGTGAAATAAGTCAGGCAGAGAAGGACAGATACCGTGTTTTCACTCATAAGTGTAACAGGAGAACTTAACAGAGGACCATAGGGGAGGGGAGGGCGAAAATAGTTGGGGAGAAGAAGGGAGGCAAATCATGAGAGACTCTTGAATACTGAGAACTGAGGACTGATGGGGAAGGTGGACCAGTGAAGGGGTTAATGGACAGTGCTCATGTGGGGATGAGCACTGGGTATTATACGGAAACCAACTGACAATAAACTATAAAAGAATAAAAATAAATAAATCATGTTTTAATCTTTATCAAAAAAAATATCGATGAGCTCATGCTAAAGATGGACCTTGAACATATTATCCTCAGTGAAATCAATCAGACTGAGAAAGACAGACACCATATGATTTCACTCTAAAAAAGCAAATGAATAAACAAACATAACCAGAATCAGGTGATAAATACAGAGAATAAACCAAGTCACAAGTTTTAGTAATTTGGGCCTTAGTAGTTGTCTATTCATCTAAATTATCAAATGTATTAGCATACATATGTTGATAGTATTTCTTTATAATATTTTTTATTTGGGTTAGGTTGGCTGAAATATGCCCTTTCATTTCTGGTACTAGTAATTTGACTCTTCTTTTTCTGTAAGTTAAGCAAAAGGTTATCCATCTAGTTGATCTTTTTAACCAACCAAATTTTGGTTTTGTTGATTTTTCTCTACTGTGTCTCTATCCCTAGATTATTTATCTTCAATTCCAATCTTCACTATTTCCTTCCTTCCTTTAATTTACTCTTTGTCTAGTCTAAGGTAGAGATTTAAATTATTACTTGAGACTTTCTCCCTTTATAATATAGGAGTTGTAGCTATAAATTTCCCTGTAAACAATGCTTTAGCTGCATCCCAAGTTTTGATATATGTTTTCAATTTCATTCATATAAAAATATTTTCCAATTTCTGTTGACTTCTCCATTGACTCACCTGTCATTTATGAGAATGTTTGTTTAATGTTAATATATTTATTAATGTTAATATATTTGAATTTCTCAAATTTTGTTCTATTGTTAATTTCTAATCTAATTCCATGTGGTCAGAAGACACAATTTTATGACCTCAAATTAAATTTAAAATCATTTGAAACTTATTTTATGGCTAGCATATGGTCTATCCTGGAGAATGTCCATGTACATATAACAAAAATATGTATTCTGTAATTTGGGTGAAATGTTCTATAGATGTCTGTTAGCTCTAGATAGTTTAGAATGTTTTTCAAGTTCTCTATATCCTTATTTTTTTGCATAGTTGTTCTATCAATTATTGAAAGTAGACTTATGAAGCCCCCAACTATTCTTGCTGCATTGTCTATTTTACACCAAATATGTCCATTTTTGCTTCAAATGTTTTGGGGCTCTGTTACTAGGTGTTATATCTCTTTGATATTCTGAGTCTGCTTATTATGATAATATGATCCTTTTCATCTAAGACTAGCATTTGTGTTAAAGTCTATTTCGTCTCGTATTAATATAGCCAATCCAACTTGCTTAAGAGTGTAATTTACATTATTTTCTCACTCATCCTTTTACTTTCAACCTATTTGTGTTTTTGAATCTAAAGCAAATCTCCTATAGGCCGTATATAGTTGGATCTTATTTTTAATTTTAAAAATGCAGTCCAAAAAATCTGTCTTTTGGCAGATTGGACTACTTAAACCTTTCACATTTAATATTACTATTGATATGGATAAACAGCGTCTGCCATTTTATTAGTTTTCTTTATGTCTCATAACTTTGTTCCTTAGTTTCTCATTTTTTACCCCATTTTGTCTGAAGTAGATGTATTTTAGTTTACCAGTCTAATTTTTTTAATGATTTAAAGCTATATGTTTTAAAATACTTTTACAATATCCATCTTATTAGTACCTTAGTTTATTAATAATGTCATTCCAGTTTGGGGGGAAAAGCCTTCCATTTACTTTCATATTTGAAAGACAGCTTTGCTGGTATAGGAATTTGGTTTTTTGTTTCCATTTTCTGCACACTAAATATATTGTCATACTGCTTTTTAGCTTCTATTATTTCTGATGAGACGTCAGCTATTAATCTTATTGTGGTTCCACTGTAAATGATGAGTTAATTTTCTCATTACTTTCAAGATTATCTATTTTGGGCTCTCAACATGTTGATTATGATGTCTCTGGATATACATTTCTGCATTTATCTTACCTGGTATTCATTAAAATTATTGAATAGTGTTTTTCATCAGATTTGAGTTTTTTGACCATTATTTCTTTGAATATTTGTTCATTCAAATGTAAAATCTAGCTTTGATACCTTATAACCTGGTCTTAGTATCAAGATTGTTTTGGGTTTAGCCTCAGTATCATTATTCATTCAATTCTTGTTTTACTCTTGCTGGTTTTCTGTTCCATGTGTTTTTTTGTTTTGTTTTGTTGTTTTTAAATTTTTTTATAATGTTTTTTCTTTATTTTTGAGAGACAGAGATAGCACGAGCAGGGGAGGGTCAGAGAGAGAGGGAGACACGGAATCCGAAGCAGGCTCCAAGCTCTGAGCTAGCTGTCAGCACAGAGCCCAATGCGGGGCTCGAATCCACGAACCATGAGATCATGACCTGAGCTGAAGCTGGAAGCCAGACGCTTAACCAACTGAGCCACCCAGGCGCCCCTGTTCCACGTGTCTTATGAAGTTTTGAATTTTTAAAATATAGTTTATTGTCAAATTGGCTAACAGTGGGTACAGTGTGCTCCTGGTTTTGGGGGTAGATTCTGGTGGTTCATGCTTACATACAACACCCAGTGCTCATCCCAACAAGTACCCCCCTCAATGGAAGTTTTGAATTTCTGATTCAGATGTTGTTTCACATTTGCAAAAGCTTATTTAATAACATTAACTCACACCAGAGCACTATGTTACTTACACTTTTCCTCTGTTTTCATGTTTACTTTGTATACAGTATTAGCTAAAATGGTTTCCCACTTCTGTTTTCTTTTAGTAACTTTGAGTAGCTTTTCATATATATCCTACTATTTTCTGTTAATTTTTTCAAGTCTTAGCTTTGTGTTAAAGTCCATTTTGTCTGGTATTAATAGAGCCAATCCAACTGACTTAAGGTTGTAGTTTACATAAACAGGTGTCATTAAAGAAGGACGTGAGATTTGGGGTAACTTAATAGAATTCGCAGTCCAAGGGCATTTAGTTTCCAACTCTTGATTCCTTTTTTCCTTTCACTATCACCCTTATAGGCATGCCTTTTTCTTTAATTTGCTTTCCCTCCCTTCCAGGAGTGGGCATTTCCTAAGACTGCCGCCTTTCAACTCACCATTTTCAAGAATTTTCCTTTCAGGTCGCCTGAGTGGCTCAGTCAGTTGGGTGTCCCACTTTGGCTCAGGTCATGATCTCGAGGTCCGTGAATTTGGGCCCCACACAGGGCACACTGCTGTCAGCATGGAGCCTGCCTTGTATCCTCTGTCTCCCCTTCTCTATGCTCCCCCCCACTCTCTCTCTCAAAAATAAACATTAAAAGAAAATGAATCTTCCTTTCAACCAAAAGGCAATGCTCTAGTCTAACAGTCTGTGCGCCATGTTGTATTTTCCCACTCAAGTGGACCTCTATCTTCAGGGGATTACGTTATCCATTTTCCAACACTGCAAGCACTGCCACATATCCCTCACTTTTTTCTCCCTAACTCTTCAGTCTAGAATGGACATGAGAGTTGGATCTGCCTGTTTGAGATATGTATTTCTCCACTTAAATAGAAACTAAAGTTTATAGCAACCTCTAGCTCTGAATCAGGCTGTAGGCATAGACTATTATGTGAAGTTTTAATTGTTTTCCTTGTTGATACATACTGTTTTTAAAGGATATGTGGGAAGATACATAAAGTTAAGGGATCCTATGAAAACCTTAAGAAGCTCTCCTAATTTCTTCCAATTCTTTCAAAATTATAGAGAGAAAATCCAGTGAAAATTGTGAGATATAAAAAAACTGACCCAAATTTTTGGAAATTTCATATTTGATAAAGGTGGCATCTTTAATCAGTGGGAAATATATGGACCTTTAGAAAACGTGATGAAGGAGATGCCTGGATGACTCAGTCAGTTAAGCAACCAATTCTTGATTTTGGCATAAGTCATGATCTCACAGTCATGAAATCGA
>PJEM01014294.1:0-19550 GCA_004023845.1 Helogale parvula
GGGAAGGGTGGGAACAGGGGAGACTAGGGATGGGCGGACAGGGAAGGGGGAAGGGGGGCGGGTGGTAACGGGGCAGGGGGAGGGGTCCAGGGTGGAAACGTGGGGGGCGGGGGGCGCAGAAGTCCACACTCTGCCACGGAGACACGAGCGACCGGCGAGGCTGCCTGCAGATACTCAAGAGACCCGGCGTGTCTTCCCGGGGAAATTTTTCCAAAAGAAAAACTCAGACAGGAACAAAGGATGTGTAAGTGGACTTCCAATACAGCTTTGTTTGTAAGAGCAAAATGCTGAAAGTAAGAGCCCGCCAAAGCAGAACCGCTCAAATGCACCGGATTCTCCACACCAGGAACACAAGCCTTACCGCCCACGCAGCCCACCAGCCGTGGCCCCAGGCTGCCGACTTCCCGTCCGCTGCAGGCATGGTGCCAAACCCCAGCTCAGGAGACGACCAGGAGGGGGACAGAACGGGTCCCACCACACTGCGGGGCGAGCCCCGGAGGGGGAGCTCGGGCAGGCGATGGCGCGGAGCCAGGCGGCCCCGCGCGGGCGGGGAGGCAGCGCCCCCACCGCTGATCACGGGGCAAACACGCAGCAGCCTCTGCTCCATCAGGCCGCGGGGCCCCAGCAGCCCAGCCCCGGCCTTAGGGAGCAGGGAGGAGCCAGTCCTGATGCGCCCGAGTCCGGACCGAGAACGCACGGGCTTCACAGAGGCCTGTTCTCACTGAACAAACACGACCCACTGATAAGGCAAAGGGCATCTTACGACCACTGCCGTCATGACAGCCACACACACGGCACATGGAGGGTGTCCCCGCCACACAGGTACCGTGAACCTCCCGCAGGCAGACGCTGAAGTTCAGAAAGCCGAGAGAGGCAACGGAAGCAGGACAGAGGACCATCCCCGGGGCCGCCCTGCCCGCTGTGTCCCAGGGACATGGGGACACCGAGGGGTGAGGGACGTGCCGGTGCCGGAACCGGGAAACGCAGCGGGCAGACTCCCAGCGTGTCACCCCAGTGACTCGGGAGCACTTTCCTCAACACGTATACAAGATGGTGTGGCCTCGGGGACAGTGTGCCCGCTACTCCCTTGTGCCTCCCGGGGCGCCTTACACAGGACAGGCCCAGAACCCCGAGACCACACGCCAACAGGGATTTCTGTGTCTGCCTGCCCGCCACCCGCAGCCAGGGTATCTGTCCCGCACGCAGACGGGGGCAGGGGAGACTGGAGGGCAGCAGCCGGCCCCAGCGCCCACCCTGGGAGACAGACTCGGCCCACCCGGACTCCAAAACCAAGCTCAGGACCAGGCTCCACTGCCCCTACTGGAGCCTGCGGACGCAGGGAAGGTCTGGGCAGAGAGCCAGCGAGGAAAGACGCACCGATCTGTCTCCCCCAAGTGAGCTCCAAAGGGGAGGGGCCTAGATAATATAACTCCTGTCTTCCCAGCATCCTCAGCTCCGTGTGGGCGGGGGTCTAGATGACGTAACTCCCATCTACCCAGCATCCTGAGCTCCATGGGGGCGGGGGTCTACATGACGTCACTCCTGTCTTCCCAGCATCCTGAGCTCCATGGGGGCGGGGGTCTAGATGACGTCACTCCCGTCTTCCCAGCATCCTGAGCTCCATGGGGGCGGGGGTCTAGATGACGTCACTCCCGTCTTCCCAGCATCGAGACGCTTGCCTGACACACAGAGTGTACCCGACCGTAGCTGGCAGGAAGAGGGACGGACTGACGGCGGTGGACACGCGCCCCGGCACCCAGATGTTCCCTGAATGCCCCCTGCAGGCAGGCTCTGCTCCTCCAAGGGGAAGACGACACGGAGGCCACTCCTGCAGGGACGTGAGCAGCACCCAGGACTTCCGTCCTGCCCCACGGTGCTACCAGGGACAAGTCTGTTCTAATCCGCCTCTCCTGGTGCTCCACCGCCCGACCTGCGTGCTCACACCAGTCTTTCTTTTCACCCAGAATCGTTTCTGCGAAGCGCCCCGGCGGGTTGTGTGTGAGGGTCACGGACAGATGCGTGTGAACTGGCCGCCTGCTGGCCGCCGTTCCTAAGAGAGGTTTTCTGGCGGGAGCGACGCTCCTGTCCCACCCCAGGCTGGCGCGGGTTTGGTGTGGGATTCGGGGAGACGATGAACCTGGACAGCGCGGAGTCGGTGCCCGGGCGAGGCGGCGGGGGAGGAGCGGGCCCTTGTGCCCTGAAACAAGGCTTTTATGTCTGTCTTCCAGACCCCTCAAAGGAGAGCAAGAGATGGGATTTTTTCAACTTCCACTTCTGCTACCGGGGGACAGAGGTCCCTGAAATACAGATGGCTGTCTCACCGAAAAACATAAAAGCAAATCAAATGCTGAACTTTAAGGCCATTTACTAGTTTCTGACATTTCATTTAAATTATCGAACTCCTTGAAAAGTTATCACAAGACAAACAGATCCATCTGGGGAAGCATCGCGCAGCAGGCACGGGCGGGGCGGGCGGTCCCGCCCTCTCCGGCAGCGCTGGGCCCGTGCCAGCGTCGGTGAAGGGGAGGGCGCCACCGACACGAAACGAGAAGTACTCGCGTCACAGAGCCAGGCCTCCACTCAGTCCTCAAAGAGCAGGACGGGATGTGCTGCTGAGCAACAGGGCCTGCCGCCCCTCCCCCCACGGCTCCTGCCGCCCCTCCCCCCACGGCTCCTCGGTGTCTGCGCCCGCCTGTCAGCCGGGGAGGTCAGCCCCTGGCCTCGAGTGCGCACGTGCGAATCCCGGCGGACCGAGCCGACCTTGGAAGTGCCTCAGAGCGGAGCTGGCGCCCGGGAGCACGACCGGGCTGCAGCATCGTGAGAGCACGTGCAGCTCTGCGCCCGGCCCCGGGATCGGGTGCATCTTCTCCAGAGCACGGAACTGGGGGGATGTGCCTTACTGCGAGTCTGTGGGGAGGGGGCTTCCTCCACGAGATCCCAGCCCCCAGCCAGTGCGCCCCAGGACAGGGCCAGGAGGGGCTCTGTCAGCACTCACAGCCAGCAGTGCCAACGGGGCCCCACCCTCAAGGGAGCGCGGACGTGCTGTGTCGCAGGCCACACAGAACTCGGACGCCACCCTCCCAACTGCACAGACCCTTGTCCGGGATCTCCGTCGGTTACAAGGCCAGGCTGCAAATCCACCTCCCGGCCCTCTGGAGCTGCGGTCACCCACTCTGCTGTCCTCCTGAGGTGTGCTGTCCTATTAGTGTCCCCACGGGTTCCGGGAGAGGGGGACAAGGGACACACGGCACCCCCTGGCAGGTCACCTGCTTCTCTCCTGGGCCGTGGGCCCCTCCTCTCTCAGTGATCCTCCGTCACTGTGCTCTTCTATCTGGGTTTTCTGTATAGTGCCACGAGCCTTACAACGTGCTCCCTCTCTGTGTGCAGGGGTGGGTGACGGGGCCCAGAGACCCCGAGACGCCTCCCAGCCAACGGCAAGAACTGAGACTGGGGGCCAGTGACGGCCAGGAGGCTCAGTCCAAAGGGACCCAGGTCCTCCCTCACTTGCCCAGTGCGCCTGCTCCCCGCTCTGTGCTGGCCTCTCCTCTCCTCTCCCGTCCCGAGGTGAGCTCCTCGGCTCTGAAGCCCCATGCTCCTTCCTGCCCAGCTCTCCTGCCCAGCTCCCGTCACCCCTCTGGCCCAGAGACAGCACATGCAATTCACACCTGCATGTGCCGTCTGGGTCCTTCCCGAGACAGCCCCACGCCTGCGACACCCCATGTCACGGTGGGCATCCCCAGAGTCCTGCCTGCCCCAGCGGACCACAGCACCGCCCCAGGTCCTCCACGGCCCCGCCAGGCTCTGCTGGGTCTCTGGCCCACCTTCTCCCTGGAGCTTGCTCCCTGCCCGACCCCACACCACTGGTCCCCTGCCCACACAGACCTGAATGGCGTCATCTACGGGCTGGGCCCGCCCCTGCCCCGCCTCACCCCGTCCCCCCAGGTCCCCTCACCCAGGATGGCAAGCTTTGTTCCTCATGCCCACCAGCCGGCGGTGGCTACGCCCCAGGGCGGAACAAGATCGAGCAGACGAAGGGCCCTGGCCCGTCCACCTCCACCCCTGCTCCCTCCTTGGGACCAGGGCCCACAGGCCGACCTCCTCCTCACACGCCAGCCTGGCTCCTCTTCCCTCCCGGGCACCCGCCGTCCGCCACCCGAACTCCGACGTGCCTCACAGAGCCCAGGCTGGGCGCTGAGCTGTCCTCCGCCCGAGGGGCACATGCGCACACAGACACATGCATGTGTGTGCACTCTCCTGCACCCACAGTGCACTCAACACACATTCACACACTCACTTGCAGCACATGTACACACATTCTCACACACACGCAGCTCATGTAGACTTTTTACACACTTGGTGTGTGTGCCCACTCATTCACAATAGGAATGCACACACACAGCTCTTACACACAGTTTTAATCACACTTATGCTCAGCACATGTGCACACTCATACACAGCACATGCACGAAGCCTCACACGCTCACCACACAGCATGTGCACACATCCTCACTCACAGCACCCGTGCGCACCCTCCCACACAGCATGTGCACACTCACGTGGCGTATGCACACACACTCTTACACTCTTGTTCTCTCTTCTGCAGACACTCCAATCGCATGTCCTCAAACACGTCCGTCCCGAGTGGTCAGCACCATGGTCAGCGCCCCACCCCCCTGCTCCTCTGCGCCTTTCACTTGCTTCAGTCTGTTCTCCGACCACTTTCCTCCACCGGAAGCCGCGTTGGCATTTATGCACCACTCATCTTCTCCTGCAGCCCCCAGGGGCCCCGTCTGGGTCGCTGCCATGCCCCCAGGTCCACGGTGGTGCCTGGCATGCAGCGCATGCTGAGACAGATGCTGAATGAGTAATCACGACATGTCCTCTAGAGAACACAAGAGACTGTAAGAGAGGCAAGACGTTTTCTAAATGCAGAAGAATACAAAATCATGAACCCTTTTTAAAGGGGCCATTTTACCACTAAAATGTGCTGGGAGGTTGGGTATAGAGATTATAATGTAGGGAATCAAACGTTCCCTGGAACCACAGTGAGAACATTTTTTCCCCTAAGACTTGGCCACAGCCATCAACTGCACCCTTAATTGACTCAGGACAGTTTCCTAAAGGCTATTAATCCTAACTCAGTCTCTGTGCTGAACCGAAAGTGTGCCAGGAAAGTGACGGGGGCAGAAGGAGTGGACAAAGGAGGGCAGGCACGCTGGGACGCCGAGCGGAAGTCCCTCCGGCGGGAGCATGCGTGACCTGCAGGACAGGGAGGGCGTGGTGGACAGGGGGCGCGAGTCCCACGGGTCCTCCTCTGATGGGCCAGACCCACTGCCATCAAATCACGTGTGTCGGCAGGTCCAGACGGGCTCCTGTGTCTGCCTGAGCAAACCTGACCTTCCTCCCAGGGCCACAGGCCACAGAGAGTGGGAGAGCTTCTCCACGCCGGGAGCCGGCCCTGCTTTCTCATCAGGAAGCGGAACCGGCTTACACTTCAGCTTCTGCCCAAGTTCCTGACTCGATTCCCCAGTTCTGGCCTCGATGAGGACACCTGAGTGCCAGCCCCTCCCCGGATGCCAGCCCCCACTGGATGCCAGCCCCCACCTCAGCACCAGCTCCCACCTCAGCTCCAGCCCCCCCACTGGACCCCAGCCCCCACCTCAGTGCCAGCCCCCTCGCCTGGGGCCTGCCCCCACCTCAGCGCCAGCCCCCCCTCAGCACCAGTGCCCACAGCAGTGGGGGATGGCGAGGGGTGAGGAGAGACCGCTCAGAGCAGGATCACAGTCACACCCAGTATCACACAGTCACTTGGAGGTCAAGAATTCAATTTTTTGGTAATTAGAATTCACATCGATGCAAAATGGGACGCCATCTTATGTGAATAGTACACAGTTCATTACACACCTGAGTGCCTCCTCTGTATCAGATTCTGCTAGGCACTGAATATTTATAATTTATAACCTGTCTGCTTCCAAAGAGGATCTAGGTAAGATGGCTGCTTGCTAAATGCATTATGATGTAGATCAAAATTATATTATAAAAAATAGGCTATGTCATATTGTTTAAACCAGGTTTCTCTAAATACCCACTAAGACAATAGTTTTAAAAGCAATCAGCATGTGTGCCTATTTAGTAGGCAACGTGTTTAAAACACACCCGGGGTGACCCAGTGAAGGAGACCTTCCAAGCCTTCTCTCATTTAACGGACCGGACAGCTCTGCAGCGTGCTGTTTCATACCTGGGTGCCATCAGTTACAGAGAGCAAAGCCACGTTCCTGAGGGTCAGCCACCCGCAGACCCCTTGGAGAGAACGGAGCTGGACTTTACGCAGGGCGGTGGACGCAGCCGTCGCCCACAAGGTCACATAGCCAGGAAGTGGCAGTCGGGGTTGAGATGGAGCTCTGAGGACCCCAAACCCGTCCCGCGGCCATCACCCTGGTACCCGCTGCTGCAGCGCAGTGGCCGAGGGATTTACGTCAACAGTCCCAGTTCCAGCCGCCTGCCAGAATTGCTCAGGGAGGGCCTGGAGCCCGACGCCGGCGCTGGAACCCGTCTAACTCCAGGTGAGGCACAGGGACGGGGACACACACAAGAACTCGGGCGATCCCAGCACACAGCCAGCCGGAGGGCCTGCTGTTCACTGCGTGCCAGGGGCTTGTCCCCTCCAGGCGTGCTCCAGAACCATCCGTCCAGTGACGGTCCCTGCCTCCTACGTTCCCGACTCCTGCCTCTTACGACGGTGAGGGGGACGGCCGGGGCTCTTGGTCACAGCTGGCCTGCTGTGGGCGCCTCCCACACGAGCCGCTTTAATCCTGTCACAGTCTCCCCAGGCAGGTGCTGTTCTCCTCTTACAAACGGTGATCCTGTACCGAAGGTCTGCCCCACGGTCACTGGACACTCGGGAGCTGCGACTCAGACCCAGCTGCACGTGGCTCTCACGTCTGTGCCCCACGCTTCCCCTCACCCTGCCTGATGGACGGGTGAGGCCCCCCGGACAGCCCTGAGCTGCGTGAACACAGCCAGCACAGGACGGCAGGCTGGCCTCTCAGCCTCTCTGGTCTCTGTGGAGCGGCGGGGGCAAGAGGGGACTGGGGTTCCTGAAGCAGGGGCCTTCGGGAAGGGGTGGGGCTGGAGCCCGTGTAGCAGACAGGCCAAGGTGCTCGCCACCCCTGCACCGTCTGAGCACAGCCACCGAGGGGCCAGGAGGTGGCTCTCGCCACACACTGAACGGGTTTGGGCTCCGGCCGCCGGGACGATGGGAAACCCGCGTCTGCTGTGTGTAGGCGAGCCGGCCTGCGCGGCTTTGTGACAGTGGCCCAGATGGGTCAGGACAAAGATTCGACCCTTATCAAAACTAGTGAAATGTGAGGCAGAGATGGGTAGGGAGAGGTTTTGTCAAAAACACTAAAACTAAATAGAAACCTTGGTAGCTGGGTCTGGAGACAACGTGCCCTTAGTTGGGGGGAAAGGAAAAAGCGACCGGAGACGGGAATCACTCTTCCACAGTGAACAAGGTAAGGCGTTCTGAACCAGCAGCGGAAGCCCTTCAGGGCGAGCCCGGGCCTGAGGGCGGAGGAAAGCCGCCTCTGCGCCGCTGTCCCCGGCCTTCCAGTCCCTGTGGTCCCCTCCCTGCCTCCCAGGTGCCCTGGCGCACCAGCTAGATCACAGCCACAGCCTGGAGGCGTCATCTGCCCACCGACTCGGGCTCAGAGCACTGACGGTCACGGGAGCGCACGTCACGCCTGAGTCCATCCGGGGCGGGTCATGGGGCGCAGGGAAGGGCGCGGTGGCCCGGGCCGGTGGGGCCCCCGGAAGGGTCCAAGCATCGCCCACTGAAGGGAGTCCTGGGGTTCCTTCTCACTGCAAGGCCACGTGCTCCGGAAGCTTGCAGGAGAGAAGCAGACAGACAGCCTGCCGTCCGCCTGGTCAGCAGGCACCGTGGGATGGGCTGCCGTGGGCACCTCCATGGCCTCCACAGGGCCCTGCCCACGCTGGCTGCGGTGCCCCTGGTGCCCAGGAACTCTCTTCGGGCACACATCCCCAGCACAGGAGACACGGGCTGCTGTTTCTGGCTGTGATCAAGTCCCGGGCTCAGACACTGCCCGGGACGCCGTCAGTCACGAGTGTCCAGATCTGCCTCCGCACAGCACGAGGTGACACAAAGCACGCAGGCTCCGGTGAGACACGCCCTCTCTGAATTCAACGCAACGAGACGGGCTATTTCGGCAGCACAGACTCCAACGCGTGAACAAGAGTCGCCGGAACAGCTCTCTGGTGACCCCCCAAGTGCACATGATCCTTCTGCTCCTCCACTTGGAAAATTTAACAAGCAAATCATTACAAACAATAAACATCTAACTAATATTTTTAAAAGGAGAAGTAGGGGCGCCTGAGTGGCTCAGTCTGTTAAGCATCTGACTTCGGCTCAGGTCATGATCTCACAGTTCGTGGGTTCAAGCCCCACGTTGGGCTCTGTGCTGACAGCTCGGAGCCTGGAGGCGCTTCGGATTCTGTGACTCTCTCTCTCTCTCTGACCCTCCCCTGCTCAAGCTCTGTCTCTCTCTCCCTCAAAAATAAAAACATTAAAAAAATTTTAATAGGGGCACCTGGGTGGCTAAGTCGGTTAAGCCTCTGACTTCGGCTCAGGTCAGATCTCACGTTCATGGGTTCGAGCCCCACGTCGGGCTCTGTGCTGACAGCTAGCACAGAGCCTGGAGCCTGTTTCAGATTCTGTGTCTCCCTCTCTCTGACCCTCCCCCTCTCATGCTCTGTCTTCTCTGTATCAAAAATAAATAAAACATTTAAAAAATTTAAAAAAAATTTTAATAAATAAAAAATGAAGTAAAAATGAGTTTTATTGTGTAACAACGCTTTTTTCCACGGGTCTAGCACCAAACACGAGAGAGGTCACTGTCACTGTGTCACTGCTCCCCACCAGTTCAGGGGACCTTGTTGGCATGGGTCTGTCAAAGCCCCAGGTTTGATCCCGCCCTCCTCCTGCACACGCACACCCTCCATCCTGCCTGTTCTGGTTGTCCTGCCTTTGCATGGACCCCTGGGCCTTCACCTTTCTCCCACCTCAACTGTCTGGGTCCAAGCCTCTCGCCGCCTCTGACTTTCCATCCTGGGAGGCTTCAATCTGGGGCCGACTTTGTCCCCCACCTCAGATGCCGCCTCAGCCTCGCCCAGCGCCGCCAGAGGGCCGGGGGTGCAGCGGGAAGACGTCTCTCTCACGGCGTCCCCGTGGGTAGTGCAACGGCTCTCGGTGTCCACGATCCTGCACATGAGGCACCAGGAGACCTCCCCCCATCCCTTGTGGCTCCAGTGTCTGGGCCAGGGTGGCACATGGTGGGAGTTCACACGCACGTGCCATCGTACAGGGAGGACCGGGAGAGTCCGTGTAAAGAGACACTCTTCACACGGCACGTGGACACAGCCACTAAGTGTGTGAAGGCAGCGGGGTGACGGGAAAGGAGGAGGCTGGAAAGGCACGGAGAGGTGTGCAGAGAGCCAGACCAGAGCGCCACGTGCGCGGAGACGGGGGCCCTAGACCCACTGCGCGCCACTTAGCCTCGCCCTCCTTGTCTGCGGGCAGAGACTTCTACCTGTGTCACATGCTCACTGAGACGGAAGCCGGGCAGAGAGCCTGGTAAACAGGAAGTGTTTAATAAACAGCGACAGAGGGACCTAGACTAGCTGGTTACTCAAGTCTCTTCGCTGTCGGGCGGAGCCCTGACACGTGGTGAGCCACGGACTGACCTCCCAGCCCAGCTTCATGAGGAGACACAGACCTTCTCCTATTTCCTAATCCAGGGACAGCAAACTTTCCATGCTAAATATGTTTAGCTTCGTGGGCCATACGGTCCCTGTTGCGATGACTCAAATGTGTCATTTCGGTATGAGGGCAGCCATGATGTTACATGAGTGCAGCTGTGTGCCAATAAAACTTTATTGACAAGACCGGGCAGTGGGCCAGGTTTAACCCATTTGCTCTGTGGTTTGCTGTTGTCCCAGACGATGAAAAGATTTTGTTTCATTTTTAAATAGACCCAGAACAGACCCGTCACATATTTGCCGATTCACTACATTCAACAAACATGTTTTTGGGGCTTACTACATGCCAGGCCCTCGTGAACCTGTGAAGCGGAATGGCAAGCAACGCAGAGTCGTGGCCACGTCGGGTGGCAGAGACCCACGGAAAATGTTCTAGGTGTCACATTACATCTACTGCCGCCCCTGCCATGTCACAGGGGACAACACTGATCCACACGGATGCACAGCTTCCAAAGTTGCCCAGTACTGTCCTCAGTCCACAGTCTTCACGGCACTTGCAGACTGGCTCCAGCTGACGTCCAAGGGCCACAGTCACAGACCAGTCCTCCACGTGCCTCCGCGGGCTCCTGGATCCCCTCTACCAGGAGCACACTGGGGTGTCTCCCGTGTGACACCGAGACTGAATAATGGCAGGCGGGGGCCACCATCCCCAGGGAAAGGGGACCCCCAACCAGCACACTCCATCCAACCACTCACTGCAAGGTGGACAGCCCGCCCTCCGCATGGACGCGTCTGTGTGGAGCATCGCACTGCCCTGGGCAGCTTCATTTAGAGCCCAGCTCGGAGGACGTCACCGAAATTGGAGCAACGGCTCCCTCCGCGGCTGCGCCCCAGGCCTGGGCAGAAACCCCAGCTCTCTGAACAGCCCTTCGCCAAGGTGAAAGCCCCCGGTTCTCAGTGCTCCCGTCCGGCGGGCTGGGAGTCCGGTGCCTGCAAGCCCAGGCAGCCACACAAGCCAACATCGGCATCTGCCCAGGCTCTGCTCACAGAGGTTTCCGGAATCTTCTCTCTGTGAGCCTACCAAGCCTGTCACCTTCCCATGTGGTGCCCGGCCGCGCAGGTGGGACAGACGCGACCTGACCTGTAACATGCAGGGCCTCGTCTTAGAGCCCGAAGATCTCAGTTTGTTTACACGGCAGGTGGCTCCGCACAGCCAGCTAAGGCCACCGTCTGCCTGTACACTTGCAGCGCCAGAACAAGACGCCCCTGGACACGCGGGGCCCCGTCACACACACGGTACCGCCCCCCCCCCAGGTCTGCCACGTCACAGCAGACAGATGTCCTGACGGTTTCTGCAAAATCTTAACACCCTAAGATGCTGCTGGGCCAGCAGGGCTCCTCACGGGGACAAGCCGTCGAGGTCCACCTCCACGCTGGCTTCTAGAACAGGACAGAAAGGACCTGGGCCCCCACTCCGCCACAGTGACCCTGGCCACCCGCAAACACACCGTGGAAGATCAGATGCCACGGCCTCCACAGAAACCCTCTGGATCAGAGGTGCCGGAAAGAAGGATGTGGCAGAGCAAAGCTTGGCTTCGGTGCCAGTGTGGCTGGATCGCGGCCTCAACGGTGGGAGCCACGTGGAACCACCGCTTTTACAGGTCAGAACCGTCAGATCTCATGCAGATCCACCTAACCCCCATGTCACTCTGCAGAACCCACGTCCTGGATTGCGCTACGGTGGTTCACAAACACCGAAATTCCAACATTCCATCCGGTCTGTTCAAAGGACCAGCAACCCTGCCGCACATTCATTTTCTATCTGCACGGAGACAGGGTGACGCATGTGAATGCCTGGTGGACTGAAGGCAGGTGGCCAGAGATGCCTCTCCTCTCTTCTCCCTCCGCCTCCTCTCCCCCCTGGAGCCACGGGCCCGGTTTCAGCAGGGGGCGCTCCGCCACCACTCCCTCATGCACTCCTACTGATGCTTCATAATCGGTTCCTGAAAACCCGTGCCTGGGGGTCATCAATGTCCAGGACTGTGTCCCTCCCCTCGGATTCTCCGACCCACGTGTCTGTTCTCACTACTCCCCTTAGAGGAAGGCCAGATGCACTGTACACTGCCTACATGCACCATCATAGCCCTGCTTGCCAATACCAATCTCCATGGAAAAAAAATTGAGAAACAAACAAACAAAAAAGAAGTTTTATGCCATCCATTTCTTGCAGGACTAAGAAAGTCCCAACCACATAAACTTCTGACCAGCCAGCAGTATCTGTAAACAACTGTCACCCAGAGCACATCTTCTATAGAAGACGTATGTTGTGGGTCACAAAGCACAAAGGAGCGAACGGTCTATAAACCCAAACTGCAGCGGCAGTTCCTGCAGACTCACTCACTCCAGAACATTCTCTGGACATCCTGCACGACGAGACCTTGTTCTTCGGGGCTTATTTGAGCTTTCAAAACAGTCAAAAATCTCTGAATCGGGCGTGACAGATGAGATTGGTAAGCAAACAGGGCAGCGTAGTCAGGAGCCAAAACTACCGTAGAAAGTCAGGAGAAAGGTTTTCTTAGGGAGCAGTGAAGCAGACTCTTAAAGCAACTCCCAAACGGGGTTCCGGAAGGTCCTGAGCCCGGAGGTGACGGGGACGGGCGGAGACCAGCTCTCGGCGGGGGCTGCAGGACCTACTCTCTCGGTTTAAATTGGCCTTACTTTTCAAGTCCCCCCAGGGGGTCAGCAAGCCCACTCCCTAGGGAGGCGGGTGGGTGGCGATGGAGGCACGCCTTCTTCCCCAACAAGCAGCGGCGGGCACTCAAACTCTGCGGAGAGCTGGCCGGGAGGCAGCCACCCGAGTGTCCAACGTCGGGGGCTCCCTGAGGGCAGGTGGCCGAGACAGAGCTGAGCCAGGCCACACGGAGTCGCTCAGAGGGACCCACAATGGTGGGTGCCACCGCCCCGGTAAGCACACCTGCACGGTGGGAGCTCACAAAAAGAACAACTCTGGGGCGAGTATTTCTGGTCTAATAACGTTGTCAATTCAAACCGCTCACTTTCGACTCACAGACTGACCAAACGTAAGCTCAAGGTGGTAAAATGAAGTGATAAGATAAAAATAAAGTCACAAGTGGCAAAGCATGATTAATAATCTCTGAAATCTTTGGAAACTCAAGCGCACCATTTAAATTATGTCAGGTGTGGGATGTGACAGGCGTTTCCTCCGGGAACCCGAGGGAAGGAACACAAATGTCAGCGCACACGTCCGAATCCCTCCCTCTGACACAGGGTGGAGAGGCCAGGAGGGGAGCAGCACACTGATTAGCGCTGGCGGGGGCCGCCCCGCAGGGCTGGCAGAGGAGAGACGACCCACGAGGTAAAGCAGAACCCAAGAGGACATTTTCTTAGGCCTCCTGAGTCTACAGTCTGGGCAAAATCTCCAGAGAAGAAAAGAACTTTGAAAAATCTCTGCACGGGGCGCCTGGGTGGCTCAGTCAGTTGAGCGTCCAACTTCGGCTCAGGTCATGATCTCACGGTTTGTGGGTTCGAGCCCCACGTCGGGCTCTGAGCTGCCAGCACAGAGCCTGGAGCCTGCTTCGGATTCTGTGTCTCCCTCTCTCTCTCTGTCCCTCCCCTGCTTGCGCTGTCTCTCTCTGTCTCTCGAAAATAAGTAAAAAACATTAAAAAAAAAATCTCTGCACAAACAACAGATGCTGGTGAGGGCGCCAAGACAGAGGATCCCCCTTGCACAGCTGATGAGAATGCAGACTGGTGCAGCCGCTCTGGAGAGCAGTGTGGAGGGTCCTCAAACACTAAGGTCTACCCTCCGACCCAGCAATTGCACCAGTAGGTATTTATCCAAGGGACACAGGTGTGCTGTTTTGAAGGGCCACATGCACCCCGATCTTTACAGCAGCGCCATCAACAGTAGCCAAAGTATGGAAAGAGCCCAACTGTCCACTGATGGGTGCATGGATAAAGAAGATGTGGTGTGTACATACAATGGAGTATTCCTCAGCAATCAAAAAGAATGAAATCTTGCCATTTGCAACTAAGTGCATGGAACTGGAGGGTGTTATGTTAAGCGAAATTAATCATTCAGAGAAAGACAGATATCATATGACTTCACTCGTATGAGGACTTTAAGATACAAAGTGATGGACATAATAGAAGGGAAGCAAAAATAACATAAAGACACGGAGGGAGACGAAACATAAGAGACTCTTAACTACGGAGAACAAACAGCGGGTTACTGGAGGGGTTGTGGGGGGATGGGCTAGACGGCTGAGGGCATTACGGAACCTCCTCCTGAAATCAGGGTTGCACCATATGCTGACCAACTTGGATGTAAGTTAAAAAAGTAAATGAATAAGAAAATAAATCCCCACACGGAATATCCCCGCGGTGACTGGAGCGGGATTCTGGACGCGGCGAAACCCCCCGGATGAGGGACAGCGAGCCCCCTGAGCCCTGCCAGCTCCGGGTCTCACGTGCCGCAGGGCCAACATCTGGCAAAAGCAGCGTAGGAGCGGGGTCATCAAGGAAGCTCTGGCTGGCGGTCCTGGCTGCTGGGGAAGCCGCGGGCAGGCCCATCTTGAGGGCAGAGAACAAAGGAAAAACTAACATTCAGGAATGTTTTCACTGGTTATTTCTAGAAGAAACTCCTTTCAAATCATGCAGAGAAGAAACTCCAGAGGTGCCTCACTTTACGAGTCTCGCTCTGGAGCAGACGCTGTCCTGGGCGACGGCAGGTCTGCGGCCACCCTGCCCCGTGGTCCTGTGCTCACGCCCCGTCTCCAAGTCACGTTTCGGTAACTCCTGCATTATTTCACACTCATGTGTGTTTGTCACGGTGATCTGTGGTCAGCGACAGCTCAGATGACGGTCAGCATTTTCTAGCACGGAAGTATTTGTAAATTAAGGCGTGTCCTTTTCCTCAGAGATGCTCTTGCACACCTCCCGGACGGCGGTGGGTGTAAACACAATGTGCACCCGCTCTGGGAGCCCACCTGGGTCGTCTTCCCGGCTCTGCCCAGACCCCCGCCTTCCGGGAGAGGCCAGAACAGAGGCGGCAGCGTCTCCGAGGCGTGCCTGCGTCAGCACGTGTAGCGAACGCGAGGTCCCAGCTCACAGGACCTCCGTCCCCTCCTTCACAGACTGCACCTTCGGCCGTCTCTTTCCTCCTCCCACTGGCCTTCCCATCCTGTCCCTCCATCCATCTCTGTGTGACTCCTCACTGTGCTGACTCCTTTTAGCAGGCTAGTCCTAAATGAGGTCGGTGACAATAGGCTACACAAAAGGACAGTGACAACCATGAGACACATCAGCAGGCAGGAGGCTGTGCCTTGTCAAAGAGGCCGCTGTCAGGGGAGCTCAGGGTGGTCCCCCGGCCCCTTGAGGACTCATTAAACCCCTGACCTCCCGCCCCTCAGAACACCTGCCCCGGGGCAATGTCACTTTGGGTATATTTCAGCTCGGTGTCAACCCTCCCCACACCGCTGGGAGCTTCCGGCAGGTCAGGGCGGACCCTCGGACACTGGCGGGGCTCTGGCACATAGCGGACTGGCAATCCATATCGCAGAGCAGCAAGAGGGAAGAGCAGGCCTGCCGGGCACTGAGGGCACCAGGAAGGGCGCACGCAGGTGACCTCGGGCAAGCACAGGAGCTGGGACTGGGACTGGAGGCTGCCCGCTGCCTTTCGTGGGCCACGGTGCAGCCCTGGTGCCGGTCACACTCCGCCCATGTCACGCGGCCGCCATCACTGCCACTTGATGTAAAGACCCCCAGTTTCAGGATCACAAACGGCCCCGTCTAGTGTGTACCCATCAGACTTGAGGTGCAATCCACAAAAAGGTCTCCGCAGGTTAAGGGGCCGTCTCGGACTCAGGGGAAGAAGAGGGGACGGTGGTCACGCTGGAGGATGAGGCTAAGGCAAAGCCATGGGATGCAGTGCTAGAAACCACAGCAAGGCACTGGCCCGACAGGAGACCTCTGTGGGCCTGCCCCCCACCCCCAGCAACCAAGAAGCCAGCCCCTGAGCTGCCACCACCGCACGCAGGCCACGGGCGTACTCCCGGCGTGCCGGGAACTCGCTCCGACCTGGAAGTCACCTGCAGGGCCGCCACCACGCCCCCTGCCCCCCAAAGCTTTCAGCAGCCACTTGTGTGGCTGACGGTGGGAGCCCCGCTGTCCCGTGTGGCCACCGCTGCCCGGCAGCATCTCGGTCACACACACGGTCCCTGTCACAGGGAGACTGAAGGTTTGATTTCTTATTTCCATAACGGGAAATGGGGCTAATAACCCATGAATCTCCCCCAAATACAGGAAGGCTATTCAAAGGCGATGAGCGGCAGCCACAAGAGCCCGATGCCACAGTGCGGGTTCTGAGCGTGTCCCCCCAGGCACGGTGACGACAGTGTGAAACAGGACTCGCATCCTGGCCTCGGAACCCCAGAAAAGCCTCGTCCTCTGCTGGCTGAGGGCGCCATCCCGCCACGCGGCCTGACAGCCGCTTTCATCCTGTTTCAAAACAGGATGACTTTAGCCGAACCAGAATCAGCTATAGTAATTAAAAACAAGTATAAAACCCAAATAAATAGTTCTTGCCAACTTTTAAGTGGAAGATTTTTTAAATCTTATACAATTGCATGGGATTAAATAAGGAAGATCAGTGATCATCAAACCCCACCAAGGAAAACTGTGATTCACAGCAAAGCAAAAAAGAACTATTAGTACTACGCCAAATTAAAAGGCTTTTACACAGCAAAGGAAATCAATAAAACAAAATGGCAACCTACTGAATGGGAGAAGAGATGTGCAAACAAGATACCCAATAAGGGGCTAATACCCTAAGTATGTAAATAACTTACATAATTCAACACCAAAAAAACAAATTATTAAACAAATAATGTTAAAAAAAATTAAAAGTGGGTAGAGGAGGGGGACCTGGGTGGCTCAGTCAGTTAGGCGTCTGACTTTGGCTCGGGTCATGATCTCACGGACTGTGAGTTCGAGCCCCACGCTGGGCTCTGTGCTGACAGCTCAGAACCTAGAACCTGCTTCGGATTCTGTGTCTCTCTCTCTCCCTGCCCCTCTCCAGCTCATCCTCAGTGTCTCTCAAAAATTAAAAAAAAAAAATTAAAAAACTTTTTAAAAATTAGAACTACCCTATGATCCATTAGTTCCACTACTAGGTATTCACCCAAGGAAAATGAAACCATTAAGTTGGAAAGATACATGTACCCCTATGTTTACTGCAGCGTTACTACAGTAACCAGGATACGGAGGCAGCCCAAGCGTCCATCGACTAATGGATGAAAAGAGATTAAGAAACACCCCCCCCCCACACACACACACACACACCATGGAATGTTACTTGGCCATAAAAAAGAATGAAAGCTTGCCACCTGCCACAACGTGGAGGGACCTAGCATGCTAAGTAGAATAAGTCAGTCAGAGAAAGACAACCACATTTCATTCATTCATACCTGGAATCTAGAAAACAAAGCAAATGAATGAGCAAACGAAAAGCAGAATCAGACCTCTACACATGGAGGAGGAACCGGTGGCCGCCAGAGGGGCGGGGTGGGGAGTGGGAAACGGGCGCAGGGAGGAGGAGACACGGGTACGGAAGGAGTCGGCCACGGGATGAAAGGCGCAGGGAACACGCTCGGCGATGCTGTAACAGTGCCGCGCGGGGGCAGGCGGTGGCCGCACTGTGAGGGTCACGGCACAGCGCAGAGTCGTCGGATCATCCTGCGGTACGCCTGACGCTGATGTGTGTCGACTCAAATCTTTAAAAGTGATTAAAAGTATGATTCACAAAAACACCTTTGTTGTTAAAAATGAAGACTTCTGAACTGCCACACCTTCTCTATCCTCTAACTCTGTAACTCTGACATAAGAAAATGTATCCTGTCCACAAGCACACAGGTAAGGACAGACCCAAACGTCGGAAGAAGCCCGGGGCGTGAGGACAGGTGACACCGTGGGTCAGCGGGGCAGTGAGGCCCGAGAAGAGCTCGTGGCACAGCAGGGCACTGTCAGGACGAAGCGCGGTGGACCTGGACCCCAGAGCCCCTCAGACTCACCTGCGCCACCAGCCCGAGCTAAGGGATTCTGACAACCGGGAGTCAACTTTCCATCCCCATCTGTCCCCTGTGCACTCAAGAACTGGGGCCCCAGTCTTGGGCCTTGCACGCCCCAGGGAGAGGAATGGACAAATGGAAGGAGAAGGCACCAGATGGACAGCTCGCCCGACGACCTTCCCTCCTGTGCTCCATCACCACCAATAACTCCAACGCAGTCGATCTTCCCCCCAACCCGGCTAAAAACAACCCGAAGTCCTGACCCGCGTCCTCCTTTGCTGCAGTATCCAGATTGTCCTGTCAGTGTCATCTCCGTGTCTCATGAATCCCCGTTCCCTTGGGGGGATCAGTGGGAGCCCCAGAGGCACCAAGAATGACACACACCAGAACACACGGCGGGCGCTCCGAAAACTGTCCTGGGAACCCCAGCGCGTGGGGGTGAGGCAAGACCCGCTCCCGAGACCTGGCCAGGGCGTGTGCCTGCTCCAACAAGACCCACAGCGTCCCAAGCACCAGGGGAGTCAGAGCATCAACAGGCACCAACACGGACAGGAAGCAAAGCTGGGATTCTCTGACCCAGTTTTACAGCAGCCATTATAAAAACGCTACAATGAGCCACCAATCCTCTAAACCAATATAAGCAAACGAAACCAGAAAACCTCACCACTGGGATAGAAAATATAAAAAAGAACCACACGCAAATCACGCAACTGAAAAATACAGTAAACAAAAAAACAAAAACAAACCCATACGGTAGATGGGTTCAAAAGCAGAATGGATATGACAAAGGAAAGAGTCAACAAACTTGAAGACAGAACAACAGAAAGTACCCAACTTGAATGCTGGGTAGAAAAACACAGGACGAAGTAAAACAATCTGGGCTCAGAAACCTGTGGGGAACAGCAGGTGCGCCAGCACCGTGCCCATGACGTCTCCGGACGGGCTGGGGGAGCGTGGCTGGAAAACATTCGAAGGAACACTGGCTGGAAACTCCCCAGATTTGGTGAAAGACACAGAATACAGATTCAAGAAACAGAAAATCCCAAATAGGGTAACCCCAAAGAAGGCCATCTTAGACACATCGTAATTAGATACATAGTAACGAAAGACCAGAAGAAACTGAGTGCATCAGAGATGACGCGCTCCTGGCGGGACCACCAGCCCCAGCGATGGCGGATTTCGCATCTGAATCCACGGCGGCCCCGGGAAGTGGCACAGTGTTGTCCAAACACTGAAGGAAATCAGCTGTCAGCGGTGATTCCGCGTCAGTGAAAACACCCTTCGGGAAGGAGGTGAAATAAAGGTATTCTGTAAGGAAAATTAAGGGCGTGTGCCACCAGCAGACCTCCCTTAAAGGACGGCTGGGCACGGGTCCCCACACAGAGAGAACACGGTGCCAGAGCTCAGCAGGCACGCCAGAAAGGAAGTTCGAGAAACAGAATGGGTAAAACTTAGAATGTAACGAACTATGATCCTCATGATTCTTTTATTTTACAGAGAGCAAGAGAGGGAGCAAGACAGAGGGGGAGAGAGAGCGCGAGCACACGAGCTGGGGAGACGGGCGGAGAGAGTCCCAAGCAGGCTCCACGCTCAGCTCGATCCCACTACTCAGGAATCACGGCCTGAGCCTGTCGGGGACTGCCATGTTTCTGTCTGCCTCAAGGCAAGGATTATTCACT
Organism: Helogale parvula; assembly: GCA_004023845.1. Lineage (NCBI taxonomy): Eukaryota > Metazoa > Chordata > Mammalia > Carnivora > Herpestidae > Helogale > Helogale parvula. The sequence goes on from PJEM01014294.1 coordinate 19,541, forward strand.
CAGCAGAGTA
>PJEM01014294.1:19650-36032 GCA_004023845.1 Helogale parvula
GGCGACAGTCATGCTGAGATAGACCAGAAGGCCTAGATGCATAAGATCAATACCATTCAGTGTTAATTCTCCGCCTCCCAGCCTTGCTGAAGGCAGATGGGGGCGTTTCCTCTACCTGGTATTCTGACGTATGTCAAATACTTTGATCTCTCCGCCCTGAGATGTATATATATCAGCCCTCTTAATAAACTCTCTCTCTCTCCGCACAACCAGAAACCTTGAGTGTTGTATTTATTTCCGTACGCTCCCCTTTCCCTTCTCTCTTATCTTCCCTCAGGAAAAGAACCCAGGCCGGCTTTCCCGCACAGGCCAGAGCGGCCGGGGAGGGTTACGGCATGAGCCAAAACAAAGAGTCGGACGCTCAACCAACTAGGCCCCCAAGCGCCCCTCTCTCATGATTCTTAGGTCATATTTGATGGTGGATGAGACCACTATGCCCCAGGACAAAGGGAAGACCACTTGAGGACACGGAGGGAGACAGTCATCCACAGGCCAAGGACAGAGGCCTCCGAAGACACCAACCCTGCAGCATCCTGGCCTGAGGCTTCCAGCCCCCAGGTCTGTGGGAAATTAACTCCGGTTGTTTAAACAAAAACCAAACACATATATGTGACATTCATGTTTATATGCGCACACGTGTGTGTGTGTGTACACGTATGTGTATTTTTATAGAGACACATACACACATATAGTAAAACCTTGGTTCGCGAGCATAATTTGTTCCAGAAACATGCTTGTAATCCAAAGCACTTGTATATCAAAGCGAATTTCCCGATTAGAAATAGTGGAAACTCAGATGATTCGTTCCACAAGCCTAAAATATCCGTATAGAAGTGATGGTGACAATACTGTAAGATAATACAAAATAACTTTAAAAACACAAAATATGAAGAAAAATAATTAAAATAAATAACCCGCACTTACCCGGAAAACGTTCATGGCTGGTGTGAGGGAACAGGAGAGGAGAGTTACTGGGTCGACGACTTCCGCCATCACTAATGGCATCACTGCTATCGGCTAAGTGCGATCGTTTTTTGTACAACTTTAACAATGACACTTGCTTTTGCCTCCTTTTGAGGACTCTGTGGAAATGTGGCATCGCACTGACGATCGCACACAATCCTTCAGTGGGGGGAGGGGAGACCCCCGGCTCAGCTGTGATCACGTGACGTTCAGCATCACATATGACTCATATTGCAAGATGTCGCTCGTTCGCCATGTTAAAATTTATTAGAAATGTTTGCTCATCTTCCAGAACACTTGCAGAATGAGTTCCTTGCAATCCATGGTTTTACTGTATATGTATACATGCACGCACATGTGTGTGCGACATATGTGCGTGTGCCCATATACAGCACATGTGTGCACGCGCGTGTGCACCCGCACATGCTTGCACACATATACACGCATGTGCACACATTTGCACTTGGGTATGACGTCTCTCACACATATTTAAGGATTATTATCTATCAAACTTCAGTACACTACTAAATTTTTTATAACTCTTTCCTCCCAAAGTATTTTTTTTCCAAATAAATCAGTCTAAGTTTTCCACACCTTAGGAGAAATCATCACTGTGGGGCAGGCGGAAGGAAATGATAGATTTCTCCGGAAACTTTGATTCTGGTACGTTATCTATGAGATTCACGGCAAATGAGTTCCTCTGAACCTATTTCCTCATCTATAGAATGAGGTATGTGAAGATGCCTACACTCAGGAGATTTCCAGACAGATCACACTGAAACAGCCCGGCAAGTGCTGAGAAAGCCGCACCGCAGCACATGACTGTAACCAGGTCACCATCCGTGTACGGGCAGAAGGTCTCCAGCGCCTCACACGCCGTAAGAGCCGAGCGCCACGAACAAACCAGGATTTCACTCCCCTTGCTCCCATGTTTTACACTAGCAAATTCATCTGATTTTCAAAAAGCATATAGAGGGTTTTAAAAAACAGAACACAACACTATTAATTCCTTATCTTTTAGCAACTCTTCCCTAGACACACAGTGTGCTCAGTTTTTAGATGAGTTACCTGGGCTTTGTAACTTGTACAGATTTCTACAGAAAGCTCATAGGGGTTTGGAAATCTACAGAGATCTTCTGTTGCTACCGTTCCATCCTAGACCCACTTCCGTCAACAGTCAAGGTGCCTGTTATAAATAAGATACTAAAAGCAAGACTCTTTATAGATTCTCCCTTCAAAATCAAATAGAAAATTCATGCAGAGACCCCAGATTCCCAAATTCTTCATGATGTCATCAACTTCCTATGAAAGCAACTTAACAATCATGACGTAGGCCAGTGAGCAAAGGAATGAGGTACTGAATGTGGCAATCAACACCCTTTCCACAATCTGGGGATTCTGGAAAGGATTTGTTTTCACACTTAAAAAACACCTTTTTTAAGTGCCCGACTTAATCAGTTAAGTGCCCGACTTTGGCTCAGGTCAGGGTCATGAGCTCAGGGTCTGTGGGTTGGAGCCCCGCATCGTCCGTGCGGACAGCTCAGGGCCTGGAGCTGCTTCGGATTCTGCGTCTCCCCCTCTCTCTGCATAGTCGCTCTCTTCTACTGACTGGGGTCCCCCCAAAGACCAGGTCCACACCTTGCTCATCTTCATGTCCTCAATGGCCACAACCGGCCTAGGACAGGAGGTCCTCGCAAGCTGCCGGCAGGAGAACAGAGAACGAGGGGCGCTTCGGTAGGTTGAGGGGACCCCTGTCTTTCCCTTCTCCCTGCCCGAGTCGGGACTCATGATAGTTGGCCGGCCCTGTGAGGGCACCAGGGGAGACGGCCCAGCGGGTGGAAAAGCCCCAAGGGGCAGCAGGACCGCCCGTCCGCCTGCAATCTCAGGACCCGACTGCCCACTGCCGGCCGCTGGTCTCCCCAGGGCAGCTGGGCCTCTGTGGGCCGCGCTCCTGCCTGCATCCTCAGACCTGCCAAGTGTCCATGGAAAGCGAAGGTCGGGTGAGGAGGGGCCCTTCACACTCGTCTTCATCTCCGCTGTCAGGTGTTCAAAGTAACTCACAGGCTCTTATCCAGGGTTCCCCCCTTCCCACAGGACAGCTACACGAGATGGCACGGCTTCCTGCGGGATGAGCCACCCCAGCTCTCGGTTACTCAACTCCCTGGGGGAGCAGGGGCGCCTCCGCAGGGAAGGGGGGTTGGCAGTGAGGGGAGGTGGGCGCCCAGCCCCGCAGCGCAGCCTCCTCCGAGCTGAGAACAGTGAGGCGGGGGTGCCGCCACCTTTACAAAACCCTTTTAATGTAAAGCAAAACCGACATAGAATCTGGATGGTAGGCCTCTCAGGAGCCCCTCCAGGGGAGGGCAGGGCGGCCCCCCACGCAGGCCCCGAGCCCCCGCACCGGCTCCGGCCGACAGGCCCGCTCGTGGCCCACGGCATCCATTGTCACCCGTGCAGACCTGAGCTCCGGCAGGCTGTCCCCGGAGCAGGACGCAGGCACCGTGGCCACCAAGGCCTCCTCCGAGTGACAGGGGGTGAGAGGTGCAAATTAAATGGTGCAGCTGTGAGAAGCCCCAGAAGGGCCGCCACCGAGGAGACAGAAGACGGGCCGGGGACACGCACCGCGACCCGCACTCTGGGAACCCCGACGCAGCGGTGACTTCTGCGACATCTCCGGTGGCCCAGGCTGAAGAGAGCCCCTGAAGGTTAAAGCTGCCACCCACGTGCCTCTGTCACGCTGGCAGTCACACGCGGCGGGTGCCCGGCCTCCCTCCCCCGCACGTGGCACCCACGCTATGTCCGGAGCGCGTCCTCCTACCAGGGCTACCACAGACAACGGGGCGTAATCACACGAAAAATTATCCCCGTGTGTTTGAATTCCACTTTAACGGGGTGTCGCGTGTCTTCTGTCAGCCCTCCAAGGAGCTGAGCACGCCCCTCTCAGCTTCAGCACAGATCTCCGCCAGTGCATGCAGGACTCAGGACCTGGCTGAACCACGAGTGAGGGCGCGGGAGCGAGGCTCCTCCCCCCAGAGGGGCGGTGCCTGTGGGGGAGGAGCTTCAACTGGTGGGCGGGGCCTTGGAGAGGGGCTTCCCCCACAGGGGCGGGGCGGGGAGCAGACACAGGAGAACAAGGCTGGCAGGAGGGCACTACTAGTGGCTCCCTGAAGATGACACCCACGTGACAGGCGGACCCCGGCCGGAAAGAGGCTCACGGTGGAGAGGCCAGCATGAAAAGCAGCCCAAGGCCACAGAAGTGCATGGAGGAGCCGGCGTAGAGGGGTCCCCAGGACAGGGAGCCCACGTGGGGAGACCAGCACAGAAGGGCAGCCTTGGGAAGCCAGCAGAAGACGCAGCACACGGGGCCTGCAGGTCACATGATCCTGCCCTGGTAGTCCCAGCCTGACAGATACAGAAGGACGTAGGTGCTCGAGGCCACGGAGCTGATAACCGCCAGGGCCAGGACAAGTGTCCTGGACTGGACTTCGTCCCCCAGCTCACAGCTTGAATCACAAGCACTGGGACGATAAAGGCAGGCCCAGCCCTGGTGGGACGCTCGGCCCCAGACACGGGGGTGCGAGATGGACTCCCGCGGCAGGGACACCAGCTGCCACTCACCCGCCCTCCACAGGGCCACAAGATGAGTTAAACAAGTCACCAGCGGTACAGGAGACTTGGAAAAAACCACAACTTACCGCCCCTAGGCCACCCCTTTCCCCCTTATTCTCCATCCTGGGTTTACACTTCTGTTTATTTTCAAAGACCCTTCTGGCCTGTCTCCCTGACGCTGAACCAGCGTGCTGGGAAGGCTTTTCTTGTTCCATAGAAGTTGCACCTTATTTTACGACTGTCTTCGCATAATTCTGTGTCTGGTGAGTCACAGGGCCACAGAATGACAAGAACCACACGGACAGGAGCAGCAGCAGCAGGGCCCTCTCCCTCAGGCTGGGCATCCCCTCCGGTCCCAGGTCATCTTCTGAAACCACAGGTCTGGTCTGAGACCCGCCCTGGCGCTGGGGCCTGCACGTCTCACTCCACCCTGCCCTTTGGGTGGCTGCTACCCCCCTCCCCCCGCTCCCGGCTGAGTGGGAATGACACCAGCCTCACCCTAATGAGTCCCGCCCTCCCCAGGTGCAGAGCATGGGTGTGGTCATCGCCCCAGCCCCACTGTCCAGCTGCTGCCAGCACAGTGCCTGCACCTGCGCTGCCCTGGCCGCTGCCCTTCCCCCACCACCTTGCACCTGCGCAGTGTGTGTTTTTCTCCCGGAGCCCTGGCACCTGCCCCAGGGCCTCCAATAAAGCAGGCTGCGTGGGCCAGAGCAGCTAATCCTCCTGGCCACAGATTTCAGCCCGAGAGCCACGGCCATGGCCACACCCTCTGGCTACTGGGCCACGCCCCCTGCTGGCAGGCCAAGAGTCCCCTGCCAGGTCCCTCCTGACCACACCTCTCCAATCACAATGGAGGGCAACTGAAAATGCCTCAGCCAAACAGGTGGCAGGCCTCCGAGGAGTCGCCTTTGCTGGCACACACAAAAGCAAACTTACAAGCGAACTTTGTCGTGAAATGACAAGAACGTAGCATTAGCATGTGATGGCGGGCAGGTTACCTAACGTTGGGTCTAAGAACCAAATCTAGATGAAACCCTCTCCCCAAACCTCCTGCCTAAGTAAATGGATCAATCAAAGAATCCACAGTTGTTATGGGCTGAGAGGAGGCCTGCAAAAGTCACGTGGTGCAGCCCTGACTCCAGCATCTGAGAATGTGATGTATTTGGAGACACAGCCTTCAAGTTAAGTGAGGTCATCTGGGTGGGCTGTAATCCAGTGGAAGAGAAGACAAAGACACAGACACACAGGGGACGACCACGTGAGGACACAGGGAGCAGCGGACTGGTCTGTCCCCATGACCCAAGGAGGCTAAGATACAGCCAGATGCCTTCAGACAGGAATGCTCTGGAGGTGGGTCCTGGCCTCGCCGAGCTGTGGCCACCAACTGCTCCCTCTCTGCCACAGGAGAGGTGAGAACAAGGGCAGAGAGCAGACCTCAGTCTCCGGAAGAACAAAGCAGATCACATATCTGGGGTAGGGGCAGGGACGTGGCACAGTGCTTCTTCCAGTCTTACCGGAAAAATGAATTCAAATTGAGCTTTGTCTAAGCACCCCCCGCGGCCTAAAACCTGGAGGAAGGACATAAAAGAGGCGTGCTGATGAATGACGGGGCGTTAAGCGGGGAGGGGGTGTCCCGCGGGCTGCTCTGGGGACCAACTCTTATTTAACATCTTCATTAGTGATCTGGAAGGAGCAGTAAACAGCACATTAATTAAACTTCCAGATGATGCTAAATTTGGAGGTGCTACAGAAAGTCAATGAGGGCAGAGATACGATGCAGATGGGATCCAAAGAGGTTAGTGAGGAGTGTAAGACAATTCAGCACAGAATCTCAAAAAGAGAGAGAGAGAGAGAGAAGCTAATTAAAACGCGCCCTGCATTCTGGAATTGTGCCTAATTTCTATACGATGACTGCATGAGGACAATGCAGGCAGCCCCTGCTATCCGAGCCCTCAGCATTCAAGCCCTCGCTGTCCACAGCCAGGCGTCTAAGGGACTCAGACATGCTCAGAGGACCCTGACGCTCCGAATGTCCTGACCTGCTGTTCAGAACTCAGAAGCCGAAACAGATCCTGGCAACATGGTCACCTCAATCCCCAAGCGTGCATCCAGACTCAGACTCTGAGAAACCCGTCCAGGCCCGGGTGTGGCTCCCACGCCCCAGTCTCGAAGGACGGGAGGTCCTGCTTACAGGCGGGGACCCTGTGCCGACAGGGAGAACGCCAAAGAAGCAAGGACGCGGGGACCTACCCAGCCACAAAATTCCTGGGATGTAAAACAGATACTTCTGAAGAGATAAAGGGGCCCGCGCTTAGATCTTTGATCTCTCTGGCCTCTAAACTCTAACATTTGAATGTTGCTACAAAGAGCTCTCAGAAGTGGTGACCATGGTATCTCTAGCCTTCGTGACAAAAACCAGGAAGAAGAAAACACTTTGATAACAAGCTATATTTACACCATTCCTCCCCCGGAAACAACCACCTTAAAGCCTAGTAACGTGTAAGGCAAGCTGCACGGACACAAATCGCGGTCCCACCAATGTAAGTGCTGCCGGCCGAGCAAAGCACGTTAACAAATCCCTCCCTGGGAATATGCAAATGAGCTGGACACTCTGCTCCCGTGTTCACTGCAGCTTGACTTCCAACAGCCAAGACGCGGAAACCACCTAAGTGTCCACGGACGGATGAACGATGGATGAACAGATAAAGACACTGTGATGCGTGTGTGTGGGGGGGTGTGTGCCACAGTGCGTATGTGTACGTCTCCGCACATGTGTGTGTGCCACAGTGTGTACACATGTCTACATGCGTGTGGGTGTGCGCCCATGTACGTACACACATAGTCAAGCCTTGGTTTGCAAGCAGAATTCATTCTGGAAAACGTCTGTCATCCAAACCACTTGTGTACCAAAGTGAATTTCCCCGTGAAAAATCGTGGAAGCTCAGATGATTCATTCCACAAGCCTAAAATACTCATATAAAAACGATTACAATAGTGTAAGATAATACAAAACGATAAAGAAAATGCAAAACACAAAGAAAAACAAATAGCCTCCACTCACCTTTGCAAACTTCGTGGCTGGGGTGAGGGGACAAGAGAGAGGAGGGCCACTGTGCAGGGTGACGCTCACGGTCACTAACGGAATCACTGTCTCTATCGGTTCAGTGGAGTCTTTTTCAAAATTTTTGTGCACCTTTAACAAGGAACCTATCCAATGACACTTGCTTTTGTCTCCTTTTGAGGATTTTGCAGAAGAGTGACGTTGTGTTGACGACCACCCACCAAACCAGAGAGAGAGAGAGAGAGAGACATGGGCTCTGTTGTGATCATGTGACGTTTGGCATCACGTGCTACATGTGTTACAAGACATCGCTCATTTATCAAGTTTAAATTGATTAGAAATGTCCGTTCATCTTGCGGAACGCTCACAGACAAGTTACTCACTATCCAGGGTGTCACTGGATGTGTACACACACGCGCCACATCCAAGGAAATATGATTCCACCATAAAAAGAAAGAAATCTTGCCATCTGTGACGTGAGTGGACCTGGAGAGCTTCATACAGCAAGTGAAATGAGTCAGATGGAGAAAAACAAATACTATATGATCTCACTTGCATGTGGAATCTTAAAAATAAAGAAACAGAGCACACAGATACAGAGAGCAGACTGGCGGCTGCCGGAGGCGGGGAGGGCGCGGAGGTGGGTGAAGGTGGTCAAAAGGACCAACTTCCTGTAATGAGTCAGTCCGTCCCGGGGCTGGGACGCACAGCAAGTGGCCACAGCTGATGACACTCTAGTGCGGACCTGCAAGCTTCTAGAGGGTAGATCTTGGACGTGCTCTTCACAAGACACAAAACAAAGCACGTGTGTAACTACGTGGTGCCGGGTGTGGAGCAGACTCACTGTGGGGACCCCTGCACAATACACGCACCTGAGTGCACTTTAATACAATGTCACGTGTCCATCACATCCAAAAACAAAAGCTGGGGAAAATTCTTTAAATAAACTTAAGACCTAGATAATCCAAATAATGCATTCAGCCCAGGCCTGGTACCGGAACACGAAATGATACATGTCCTCATCGATGACATGTCGCCATCGCCCTCCTGTGCCCAGGTGTTTACACGGGGATGGTGAGCGTGAAAGCCAAGTAATGACCCCGCGGCCACATACCCCACCTGCAAGGGGCTGGCCTGACACAGCCTGGGAGGGGCTCCCGCTCCCTGTCAGCGGCTGCCTGCTCTCCACACACTCACACGCACAGCACTCTCTGCACACGCACGCCACACGCTCTCCACGTGCACAGTACGTCTCTCAACAGTCAGCACACACACATCACACCCTCCACCCACAGCACACACAGCACTTACACGTCACACCCCCGGCACATCACTGCACACAGCACACACACATCACACGCATGGCACACGCTCTCTGCACGCAGCGCACACGGCACACACTCTCCGCCCACAGCACACACAGCCCTTGCACATCACTCTGCACACAGCACACACACATCACACACAGGTCACACTCGGCACACAGCACACACGTTCCACACACACGGCATGAACGCTCCTCCCACACTCCACACACTCTCAACACACCCAGCACACACACCACATGCCCTCAACACACTCGGCACGCACACCTCGCGGCATGCGTACCACACCGCACACTCCACCTGCACGGCACACAGCAGGTACGCCGGTGCGCACACGCACACAGGCGCGCGCGCACACTCCCCACTGCAGGCCCGTCTGGGCTTGCGCCTCCGGCACGGAATCGTCAGCTGACCCCTCGGTTAGCGCAGCCACTCCAGCAGACAGGGCCAGCGACGCGATTCTCGTTAGTCCCACAAAAGGGGGGCCCACAGAACGCCGAGGTGTTAAAACGGAACACAGATGTCTTCATCTCCAAGCACGCTTCACGTGGTGCGGCGTGAAGATGAAGGCACCTGCTGGAGAAGCCGGGCCCCGCCCAGTCCCGAGGGGCTCCCTGGAGGCGCTCCCAGGGGCGGCTCCCCTGTGACAGTCCCCGACTTCCTTCCCTCCTGCTCCGCAGCACCCGCACCGCCAGAACGCCTCATTCTCACCGGTCCTGAGCGCCTGAGAGGAGCGTGTCCGTCTCCCCCGTCTGCGCGCCAGACGCACAGTAAGTTCTGGCCGGACCCCGCCGGCCCTGGACCCTGCCACCCAGGGCCCCGCCGGCCCTGACCACACCTGCCCCGACACCACCGGCCAGACTCCGCCAGCCCCGACCCGGACCCCGCCGGCCCCGACACCGCACCACCGGCCAGAACACCGCCTCCGCTCCTGCCTCCTCCGCTCCTGCCTCCGCGCCACCTGACGGCCATCGCCACCTGACGGCCATCTCAATGGCTCCTCCACGGCTCCTCCCCGGCCTCACGGGCCTGCTCCCCCAGTGGCTTCAGCCACCATCTCAGAACTACGGTCTCCCATGGAGAGGCCTTAAAGAATTCTCTTCCAAGGAAAACCTACTTCCTCCCTGAGCTTACTTTCATAAACTAACCATTGCAACTCAAAAATGCAAATTCCTGACTTGACGCAGAGATACCGTAAGTGGGCACCTGCAGCTTTAAACAGAAGTCACTGGGGCGCCTGGGTGGCTCAGTTGGTTAAACGTCTGGCTTCCGCTCAGGTCATGATCTCACGGTTTGTGGGTTCAAGCCCCGCGTTGGGCTCCGTGCTGACAGCTCAGAGCCAGGAGCCTATTTCGGATTCTGTGTCTCCCTCCCTCTCTGACCCTCCCCAGCTTGTGCTCTCTCTCTCTCTCTCTCTCTCTCTCTCTCTGTCTCTCAAAAATAAAATAAAAGACATTAAAAAAATTTTTTTATAAACAGAAGCCACTGTACCGGGTCCCAGGGTCTCGAGGGGGCCCTCGGCTGGAAGCGCCAGAGCGCCGGGCCGAGCAGTGCAGCCCCCTCCCTGCACACAGCATGGAAGGCAACACCCCTGGAAGCAGGGCGCTCAGGACGCCGCCGCCAGGCTCCCCGCGGGGACAGAATCACAGAAGCTACTGTCTACTTACGTCTTGGGGGTGAAAATCTCACGCGAGCCCAGAGATAAGGGCCCTAGTCTAGTAGCGTCTTCATGCGTCCTCATGCGTCCTCATACGTCGTCCTCATGCGTCATCCTCTTACGTCATCCTACGTCCTCCTACGTGCTCACACATCGTCCTCATACGTCGTCTTCATATGTCCCCCTACGCCCTCACACGCCCTCACAGGCCGTCCTCATACATCACCGTACGTAGTCCTGGTCCTCATACGCCCTCATACGTCGTCCTCCTACATCCTCCTACGTCGTCCTCATACATCGCCCTCATACATCACCGTAGGTAGTCCTGGTCCTCATACGCCCTCATACGTCGTCCTCCTACATCCTCCTACGTCGTCCTCATACATCGCCCTCATACATCACCGTACGTAGTCCTGGTCCTCATACGCCCTCATACGTCGTCCTCCTACATCCTCCTACGTCGTCCTCATACGTCCTCACACGTCCCCCTACGTCCTCACACGTCCTCATACGTCGTCCTCATAAGTCGCCCTCCTACACCGTCCTCGTACATCACCGTACATAGTCGTGGTCCTCATACGCCCTCATACGTCGTCCTCCTACGTCGTCCTCATACGTCCTCACATGTTTCCCTACGGCCTCACACGTCCTCATACATCGTCCTCATAAGTCGCCCTCATACGCCGTCCTCGTACATCACCATACGTAGTCGTGGTCCTCATACGCCCTCATAGGTCATCCTCATACGTCCTCCTACGTCGTCCTCATACGTCCTGATACGTCGCCCTCATACGCCGTCCTCATACATCACCGTACGTAGTCCTGGTCCTCATACGCCCTCATACGTCCTCATACGTCGCCCTCATACGCGGTCCTCATACATCACCGTACGTAGTCCTGGTCCTCATACGCCCTCATACGTCATCCTCATACGTCGCCCTCATACGCCGTCCTCATACATCACCGTACGTAGTCCTGGTCCTCATACGCCCTCATAGGTCATCCTCATACGTCCTCCTACGTCGTCCTCATACGTCCTGATACGTCGCCCTCATACGCGGTCCTCATACATCACCGTACGTAGTCCTGGTCCTCATACGCCCTCATACGTCATCCTCATACGTCGCCCTCATACGCCGTCCTCATACATCACCGTACATAGTCCTGGTCCTCATACGCCCTCATAGGTCATCCTCATATGTCCCCACGCGTCCTCATACATCGTCATACGTGCCCAAGGACACTGCTTCCTCTTAAAAACAAAGTGTCCTCACAGGCAATTATCCAGAGCGTCCAGACTGCGAGGGGCGGGAGGTGTCCGAACCCGAGACCACAGGGCGGCCCCGCCCTCCCCCTGCTCTCCGTGCCGCCTCGGCCTCAGGACCCGCTCAGGGCTTGGACGGTGCCCACGTGGGCAGGGTTGTGACTGGGTTTGGGAAGCGCGCTGACCGAACAGGCCGACATCTGCATCCGCCCCGGGGGCCACAGTGCCAGAGCCTGGTGCCCGGCCTCCCATCTTTCCAACCTCACTTTCAGCACTACGCCTCAAGCACAACAGACATTCAATCAAATCAATCAATCACAATAATTCTGAAATCCGGAGGCGAACCAACGTCTACAGCTGGAAACCCATCCTAAACTGACCTGCGAGCTCGGGGCAAACTAGGAGCATCTAAGCCTTTTGTGCGTTCAACTCCAACCTACCAGGCAGGCTGCCTGCAGCGGTGGAAGGCGCCACCTGGAGCAGGAATCCAGGGCCCAAAACAAGTGGCGCCCAGGACGCGACCGGCGTCACAGCCCCGCTACTGTGGCGGCTGCTGGTGACACAGGGACAGTGTGGCTCACAATGGTTCTCAGTAAACACCGGCGCGCACCGTCCCTACACCCTATCTGTCTATCAGAGGCGGCAGACATCACGGATGCACGGGAACAATGACTCCTACATCACCTCTGGCTCTTTCTGGGAATTCAGAAACCCGCAGAGAAGCCAAATTACACCCCGGTTCTTTTCTATTACAAGTGCCAGCCACGGAAGACCCCAAATAACCTCTCAGGATGATACAATCTTCCCGTCACTGCAAGGATCCCACACGGGCATGTCGGGACGCCTGCAATAGTAAGTGTCAGGCCAGAGAAACGCCCCCTGGGCAGACCGGTGGGGCCCGGCTGGGTCCCGAGCAGTCTCTGAGGCGCCCCATCAGTGATGCAGGAAGCGTGTCAGCCTCCAGGGTGAGAAATGCCCCCAACAGCCCCGGCTTCTCAGGAAGCCCACCGCAGAGCCAACGTCCACGGGGCGCCTGGCCTCTTCCCGGTCTGTGTCACCTGAAGGGCATGCCTAACACTGTCCTCACACTGAATTCAAGCCTTCGTGCCTTGTCGCACTGGCCCTCTGCTCGTGACACTGCGCCGAGGCTCACCCAGCTCAGGCTTCACGAAACAGAAGGGGACCAGCCTCTGCCAGAAAGCACTTCTCTCCCTGTGAAGAGTGCACTGACGTCCGTCCTTAGAGGCAGGACAGGTGTGGCGGGACGGTCTGAGATCTGCAAGGGCCAGTCACCAGGCACAGGGCACAGAGCCCACCCCGAGCGCACCAGGGTTCGGCAGGTGACCTCTGTAAGTCTGTTGTCTCGTCTGTGACACAGGGACAGGGACAGAAGGTGCCTCTCGTCTTGCGGGGGGTTAGAAACGATCCAGTAGAGAGCTCAGCACAGAGAATGTGCCAGGCGTTAGCAGACAGCAGGTGTCAGCCTGCACACTCGGCCAGATCCCGAGTCAGGGCCTGAAGATGAAAGAAAACTAGAAGAACGAACAGCACCAGAGCCAAAGCAAGACAGAAAAACACGGGTAAGAAGTTACGTAAGTTACATAATAACAGTCGCAGACACTGCAATTCTCGAAGCATCTGCTATAACCCGGAGTTCCGACAGCTCGGTGGAGGCCAGGAAGGCGCAGCTCTCCCCATCCTGCAGATGAGGAAGCAGAGGCTGGGAGACCGGGAGCAGCCCTGCTGGCGTGGGCACCACACGGGCGTGGGGGCATCGTGAGCCACGGCTCTCAGGGCCATCTCCAGCCTCTCCGCCGCCCGAAGGCGCAGCCCAGCCAACGCGGAGACAGTACTTCCAAGTGTTTCCATGGAGCCTTCAAGGAGGTTTCAAATATTCTTCCAGAGAACACTCCGGAAGGGCCATTCCGACCCAGCCTCACACGGCCACCCGCCGCCCATCAGGAATGCCTTCCCTGGGTCGTGACCGAACCTCGAGCAGGCATCCCAGGTCCTACGTGTCACCGTGACCCCCACCCACACGCTGCCTGTCCACGCTCCCGCTCATGCTTCCTGAGCACACACTTTCTGTGTCACGGTGCGGGAACCGCGTCCCCACGAGGCACTCCTCCACGTCCCCTGCGCCTGGGAATCAGGTCCGGGAGACTCGTGTGGAAGGAAGGCCAAGCAGGCCTCCGGGTTCACCTGCACCCAGGCCCTGGGACCCCAGATCCCAAAGGGGCCCACGCGGCTGCCAGCCACCACCTCTGGAGGCCACCACAGGTGCAAGGGCCCCTGACTCTCCCGAAACCAACACGGAGGCTCCTTGGTGGAGAAGCTGCGTGACGACCGGCCCCCGGGAGGGGCAGGGCCGCAGGAGGACGCAGCGCCCACAGGGAGCCCCGCAGAGCGGCCCATTGGGGTCACAGAGTGGGAATCCTCCCCTCGTGCAGCCAGCACTCAGGAGCCCTTGTGCTGCACGCACCAGAAGCAGCATCTGCAATGTCACCTCGTAACACATTCGCTCCGGGTCCCACGTGAACAGAGGAGAAACACAACCGAAGGCCAAACCCTCCCACAAACCAGCTGCTAGACGAGGGGCTCAGACCCAAGGCTCGCTGCGCTGGCCAGGGCGTGAAGATCCCGGGCTCCTCGCTGGGGCCCACGGTCGGGCCCATTCCCACGGGTCTGCGGGACCATCTACCCAGGTGGGGGTCTGCACGAGAGAGGGGGACTGAGCACCAGGAGGCTGGGTCTCAGGAAAGGAGCGCCACGGGCTCCATCTGGGGCCTCTGGACTTGGCAAAGGGAAGTGAAGGCAGGAGCCGGGACGGTGGGAAGGGCAGCGCGGTGAGGGGCGCAGGGGAAGGGCAGGGCGTGTCACCGCAAAGGCTTTCCCATCACACTCAGGCTTCCCGGGCCGCCCGCACCCAGCCAAGCCCGCAGGCCTGGGCTCTCCCGGGGCCACGCCAGCACCAGGCAGAGCGAAGCAGCGCGGCGTGCGAGCACACACTGCAGGCGCGTCCGGGTTTCCTGACGGGATGAGGACACTCCCAGAAGGGACCTTCAGCGAGCCCCACGTGTTACTGTGGGACCCGTGCAAACCGTGCCTCCGTTCCAGAACATTCCTACATTTGTGCTAGGCTGAAAATAACGCATTCGCTACCCAAAATCAAAGAAACCAAACACTACAGGAAGTCACACCACATTCACTCGGCAGCTGTGCCTGAAGGTCCTGGACCCAAGTGAGCCGCAAGCGTCAGTGACGTCTGCACTCTGGACATACGTGACTGCTCTGCTGGCCGAGTGCCCAGGGGCCGCCGGGGCAGCTGCAGCAAGGCCCGGGCACCGCCACCCACCGCTCCCAGCATCTGACCGGTGAGGCCGGACACTCTCAGCACAGCCCCCAGTCCCTGCCTGTGAGCACGGCCCCTGCTCCCACTCCGACCAGAGGCTGGGGGGGGAGGGGGACACGGCCCCTGCTCCCTGCTCTAACCTGGGGCCGCGGGGGGCATGGCCCCTGCTCTAATGGGCATCACCTGACATCTCCCCACTCTTGTCTTTCAAGTCACTGTGTAGCCTCCCTGGTGGTCTAGTGGTTAGGATTCGGCGCTCTCAAGTCACTGTGTACTTCCAATTGTGTCCATTGTATAGATGGAAACCGCAGGTCACCTGACAGGTTCAGGAGGACAGGGCGGGGGGACAGCAGGCAGCAGAACCCACCTGACCCCAGGCTCTCTCCACGGCCCGTGCCCCAGGGGGGCAGAGCGGCCCCGCCTCCCAGTGTGGTCCCTGCTCCAGGACTGAGAGGTTCTGGAAAGTAAAGACTGCGGGAGCTGCGCAGAGCAGCACGTGGTCTGGAAGGGGGGGGCGGGGACAGGAGGAGAGGAGGCCCAGGAGGGCGCAGGACACGACTCTCCACAGCAGAGACGCGGCTCGCCATCATCGCGGCCAGGCTCCCCGCCCCCACCCCCGCCGCTCTGCTCGCCGGATCTCAGCATCTGAGTCCCGAGAAAGGACGCTGTGTCTTATCCAGTCTCACCGAGACCAGTACTTCGATTCCACTCAGTCAATTTTAAGTATTTTCTGAGCAGCTATTACCTAGCTACGTAACTGATCTTCCAAACTGGGCCGTCTTTCAAACCATTTTATTTATTTCTAAGTAAGCTCTACACCCAACGTGGGGCTCAAACTTACAGCCCCGAGACCAAGAGTCACAGTCTCCACCGACTAGGCCAGCCGGGCGTCCCCAAACTGGGCACTTTTCAGGGAAGCGTGTGCTGGCCGGGAGGGCACGGGACAAGAGGTGTGGACCTGGCCAGCTCAGCAGGGCAGATCGGGTCAGAGGTGACTGGCACATGAGCCAGGGCCCGGGGGCCTCTGCTTCCAGGGGAGAGGCCACAGGAACACAGGTGGAAATGTCACGCTGGCACCGCCAAGTCGTGAGTCCAGCTGGAGGGCGGGTGGTGGGAGGGGAGAGCTCTTGTCAGGAGGCGTTTTTCAGGGTAAG
>PJEM01014295.1:0-35926 GCA_004023845.1 Helogale parvula
GAGGGGACGGAGGAGTGGGCAGGGCAGGGGCGCCTCCTTGCAGGGGGCCTCACGGGTAAGAGGGCTAAGAGGGTGGGGGCCAGGCCGCACTGGGAGCAGGTGTCCAGCCCCGCACGGGCGTGGTGCAGGGCCTGTGGGCTCCGCCGAGACCCCACGTGCCAGGGCCCAGGCTGTGAGTGGCCAGGAAAGTCCAGGCGCGCCCCCCGCTAGGGCACAGCCCCTTCGCTGCTCACCCCCCACCCCCAGCAGCCTCGCAGCGCGCAGCCCGGTCACGGAGCGCCAAGCTCTGCCAGCTCGGTCAAGACCACGTGAGAAACGCTCCGCTTGTTCAGGCCTGAGCACGGCTGCTTCGGGCAGAAAGAAACCCAAAGCTCCATGGTTAGAAAAGCCTGATGAGACGGGGGGCCTGGGGGCACCTGGCGGCCCCCACGCCACCCCCTCGCCTGCGGAGCGGGAGCCCCGGCCGCCCTCCGCATCCACCCGGCCCTCTGGGGATGCTCACGTTTTCACTCTCCGCCTAAAAATGTGTGTAGAAAGAACCTGAAGATGTTCTGGAAAAGAATGAAGGATGGATTCAAATTTCAGCTGAAGAAAAGACCGCAAGGTCGAAAATGTTAAAGAAATAGTTTCTCAACTGTCACAGCAGCAGAAAGCCCGAAGGAAGACGATGCAGCAGAAGCTCATTCCAAGAACTGCAGACCAGAATTTAATTTTCGGATGGATAAATCATTCACTGTGTCTTCTGAGCACAGGAAAGAGGACAGGAGTGATTTTGTTTGAACGCCAAGGCACAAGATGTCGTTTGTGCACAGAAGCGTGCACAGCCCCTGGGAAGGTGTGTGGAGACCGTGCAGGGGCCACTGGCCAGCCAGGCACCTCTCCCGGCGCCCCTGGCCTCCCTGACCAGCCGGGCTTCGGTGCCTCTTGATGGAAGAACAGCACCCATGGGAGGCAGGAGGGGTGGTCCTGACCCAGACCAGGCGGGAGCCTGGGTGAGCGGCGGGGATGTGGAGGAAGCCTGCGACCCGCTCAGCCCAGAGCCTCTGTCCCTGCCTGTGAGCCAGGCCGGCCCCTCGTCACTGCCGCACGGGAGGGAGGAGGCAGCGGGTCTGTAAGCCTTGAGCCACAGAAACTAGAGGTGGCCTCAGGGCATCCCCTGGGGGGCTGAGGCGTCAGGAGACAGGAAGAAGGCTGGGCCTCGGGCTCAGGGTCAGGGACACCCTGAGCTGGCCGGCACACCGCCCTCCTGCCTCTGCCCTGGGCCCGGCCCGGCCTCTCCCACAGGTGTTTCTTCAGCTCCTCGGTCTCTGCCTCGGCCATCCTGCTGTTCATGTCCACCCAGTTCTCCATCAAGCCTGCACGGCTGCGCATGCACCCCCTCTACAAAAGTACGTACAAAAGTAGGGGGTGGCTCCTCTGTGGGGCTTTCTGTCCGGTCAGGCGGGGTGTCAGCATCTCCCTCCAGCTGTCTTCGGCTAAAGCTCTTCTTCTTGGGGGGGGCATCGGGTGAGCTTGGAGGCCGGGCAGGAGGGCAGCAGCCCCCCAGGCACCAGAAGGCAGGTTCAAGGCCCCATGCCCGGCACCCGGCCATTGGTCAGGGCAGAAAGCAGGGTGCGGTGGGAGGGAAGAGCTGCCTGGGGAAGGTTCTGGGTGGCGTGTGACTGCAGGTCTGCAGAGTGGCTTCAGGAGCCTGGCCTTGGGGACAGACGTGGGGCTG
This sequence comes from Helogale parvula, assembly GCA_004023845.1. Lineage (NCBI taxonomy): Eukaryota > Metazoa > Chordata > Mammalia > Carnivora > Herpestidae > Helogale > Helogale parvula. The sequence continues at coordinate 1,718 of PJEM01014295.1, forward strand.
GCTGTGGCCTCGAAGTTCTGTCCATTACCTCAGCCCTGGGCCTGTGACTGTGACCTTATTTGGTGAGAGGATCCTTCCAGATGTGATGAAGGATCCGCGGTCATCACGGGTTACCTGGTAACGTGTGGGGTCCCGGAGCCAGTGAAAACACCCTTCTAAGAGACTGACGGGACATGGCCACAAGCCAGCGGTGCCCGGAGCCCCTGAAGCCAGAAGATTCAAGGACGGATCCTCCCCTACGGCCTCGGAGGGAGACGCGCCCTGCAACACCCTGACTTCGGGGCTCCATCTCTGTTGTTGGAACTGCCCGGTCTGTGGTCATCGGTCACGGCAGCCCTGGACTCGGACGCGGGGAGGACCCCAGGTGGAGCACCTCCTGAGTCTATGCTGAGGGTTTGGGGACGTCAACACTCAGGGTGCAGAGCAAAGCTTCCGTCCTCAGCCCAGGCCTCTCTCGAGAGCACGTCACAGCTGACCCTCTCCCTGCAGGGACACCACGCCCCGTGCACCTTCACCGAGGCCCACGCTGCACTCGGGCCGGATGCACCCTCGTGGGACGGCCCGTCTGACCAGCGCTGCTCTGAAGTGCGTCCTGGCCACTTGTATCGTAAAAGGGAACAGTGGGGGTCTCGGCGAGGCCAGGCCCCACTCGGCAGGAAGAGCCGCCGCGCTCTGCAGCGGCCAGCTGGAGGCCTCCGCCGGCCACCCGTCCTGACGGTGCACAGGAGGCCTGAGCAGAGCGGCTGGCGGCGCCTGCTCCCCCCTCCCGTGGCCCCCACACACTCCGAAATGTGGCTCACACGTGGCAAGAGGCGCCCTCCGCAACCCCAAGCACCGCAGCAGCGTCCTCACTTCCTCCCAACGTGGGCACGGGCGGGGCGCTCGCTGCCACGCGCTGGCGGGACAGAGGGCAGTGCGGCCCAGCAGGTGCTTCTCTCTGTCATTCGCTGGCCCTGAAACCATCGAGGACCGCTGCACATGAATGCCTGATGACTGAGGCCGTCTTCTGGGTTTGCTGTTCCAGAAGATTCCGTGGGGCTATTTAACCACCAGTTCCCTGGGGTGCTTTGCTCTCATGAGTGGGAATTCATTGGGATGTCACCGGCTCAGGGGACAAGCCTGTGACCAGCCTCATGCACCCTGCGCTGCAGTCCTGATGCCCGCGGCCACACAGCACGGCGGGCCTGTGGCCGCCTTCCGTGCCACATGAGGGCCTGGCGTCAGTACTTCCGAGCCCCTGTGTGTGTGGGGGGGCTTTCGGCTGGAGTTCTGTCTCCAGGGCCCGCCTGCAGACTCCTCAGCGCTTTTCTCACACTTGAGTTTGGAAGTGTCAGCAGCCCTGGGGGCCCAGTGGACCACGTCCTGGAAATGCCCCAAAGCGCTGGCCACCGCCTTGCAGTTCCCCGTGAGGCAGCCGGTTGAGAACGGGGAGGGGCCAGCACAGCGGCGTGGCCCGCAGGTCAGGGTGGGCGTTGGGCCAGGCAGGGGGTCAGGCTCTGCCACCTGGACACTTAGTCATCCTCCCCCAGCCTCACCCTCCAGACACAGCAAGTGGGGCTGTGATACCTACGGGCCCCTGGGTGAGGTGTAGGGCACACACCGGGCAGGGAAGGGGCTCCCGCGGGCTGCTGACCCTCCCCCACTTCAGAGCACGGTCTCCGGAGGAGAGGCTGGTCGTGCCCCGGGTGCTGGATGCATATGTGTCTCCCTGGCCTCCACAGACATCGCCGAGGCCAGTACGTGGCTTCAGTCCCCCCTGCCCCCCCCCCCCCCGCATTCCCTGTAAAGACAAAGACCCCGGTGGTCCTGGGCGTTGCTGCTGTCATCAGTCTTCGTCCTCGTGATGCTTGCACACTGCTCATCTCCCACCTCTGTTTAAGTGTGCGTCCTGGCCCCACTCCAGGGTTGGTCCCTTGTGCTCCCATGCGTCCCAAGACAAGGTCCGCCAGCCCCTGCGAGGAACAAGCACATCCGACAAATCACAGGATGGGAAGAGGCACCCCTGGAGGGACAGCAGGGCTGATTCTGCTCTGAGGCCTGCAGAGGACACGAGGGGGGCCAGGAGGAAGTTAGATGAGGGAGCAGAATGGGGAGGGCAAGAACAGGCACACTTAAAAAAGAACAGGGGACTTAGGGCGGCACCCAGTCTTAACAGTGAAAAACAGTGAGACGTGGACAGGGTGTCTGCTGACCCACCTCGCCGCGGGGACACTGGCCGTTTGCCGGAGGCCACGCAGCACTGCATGCAGCAGGCTCACCATGTCCCAGCACAGGGGAGGGCGTGACCCCTCTCTGCGGCCTCTGCAAGGGAGAGGGCGGCCACAGGGGCCCCTCCATGGCCGCTGGAGCTGGTCTGGCGCAGGGGGTGCCCTCAGTGGAGTCAGGGCCAGAATCAGCACCCGGAGCCAGAGGCCGGTCAGCCCAGGCCCTTCCTCAAGCTTCCACGCACTGCCCAGTGGGGACAGGGGTGGACTTGGGAACAATGTCCCAGCTGCAGCATACATGACAGCTGGCAGGTGGCAGGCTGGTCCGGTCCAGAAGTCCACTGCAGCCACTCAGGACAGACGGATGTGAGACTGGAGAACAGGTCCCCGGGACAGATAGCCAATGGGAGATCCAGGGGCAGGGACCAGAGGGCCCCCACCCAGGCAACCGGGAGGGTGGAGGTGCCCCACTCCCTGTGGGGGCACGGCAGGGAGACACACACTGAGCTTAAGGCTCAAGGTGTTGTTTCCAGAGTATTGGGGCAGCAAAGCACAGACTTCCAGACAAAGTTGGGATATTAGCTAGTGTTCTAGTAAACTCACCCTGCTCGAAACAGAGTCATCCCCTGGCGGGGTCTGTGGCTCACGGGCCCTGCTTTGCTGCAAGGCTTCTGCCAGGTGCGAGGAGGGGCTGCCGTCTCCTTCGACAGGGACCCTCATCTGGGCCCATCACCAGGGTGTCGGTAGGCCAGTTTCTGGCCTCAGTTCCCTGTGGGTCGTGGGCCAGCGCCTCCTGCCCCCATGGGCACCCCAGCGTGAGGCAGCATCGGCAGGTAGGCAGCGGCAAGGCAGAGCCAGCCTTCATCACCCAGTCACAGAGGTGATGCCCCTCACCTATGCTGCAAGGCGCTGGGACCACCTGCTCTCCAGGGGGTGGCGCTACCCCCCCACCCCGAGGTGGCGGAGGCCTGCCGGGGGCTGTCAGAAGCTGCTGGCAGCCGGATGCCCCACTTCGACGTCTGGGTGAAGGACACCCTGCTGAGGCTGCAGCACGAGAAAAGGGCAGCGTCGGTGAGGGCAAGGCCTCCCAGGCGGACGCACAGCTGTGGGGGCACCGGCGCAGGGGTGTGGGGAGGGCGCCTCCACGCAAGCCAGGGAGAGAGCGCCCCAGAGGCCAGCGGCCCCGGGCTGCTGTGTTGGTGCCTGGCGTCGCCGGAGGCGACACCCTGGACTCTGGCCTCCCTCCGCAGCCGAAGCTCCTGTCCTCACCATCAGATGAAGGCGTTACAGGAAGCTCGGGATGAGCGTGAGCTCTGGGAAACACGCAGGGTGCAGTCGCTGTCTGATGGCAACGGCAGTCGTGCAAATCCCTGCAAGAGGAGTGTTTCCGCGGGCACGTGACCAGGTGCCCGTTTGTGCCCTCGCATAGACAGGTTCCGAGGGAGGCGACGGACGCGGTGAGAGGCAGGCGCAGGTCACCGGGAAGCCACAGCAAACGCGGACGGACGCACCCAGGGAAGGGGACGGGCTCCACGCGGGGGTGTGGAGCGGCCACCCTCTGTCTGCTCCTCAAGCTGCAAATAGGCTTATGTGGGCGGCCCTTCTCACTTTCCAGAAATAATTAGGAGCCATCTGTCCTCGTGTTTGTTGGTTTTGGGGAAAGAGAAACGGGAGGTTTGGGGCCTCTGCCGAAGCACGAGGCTGAGAGAGGCACAGAGCCCGCTCCGTGGACGGTGCTGTCTGTCGACAGACACAGGTCTCACGTGTCTTTTCAGTGACCCGGGAGCTTCTGCCACATGCTGGAGCCAGTGTCCGGGTCCACGCTGGCTTTGCGGGCCTGTGAGGCGGGTCCCGGGATGGCGGCGGCGGCCAGAAGCCTCCAGACTGCGACGACCTGCCGCCTGCGCCCACAGGCCAGGGGGGCCCCGGAGTGGCCGTGCTGCAGCCCCCCAGCGCTCCGGGTTAGGCTGCGGGGGGCTCTGCGGGCCGCTCTGCCCGCTTGCATAATTGTAACTGCCCATTTCCTCCCTTCTCTTCAGTGTCCAAGAAATTAAGCAAGTTTGAGCTCCTGACAGCGCCACCGTCAAAAGACTGAGTCCCAGCAGGGCCTGAACCGCTGTTCATCCAAGTAAAAATGCCACAGGCACCGGGTGCCCCTCTGCTTCACCACCCTTGTACCCAGGCCTGGGGCGGCACCCAGCGTCACCTTGCAGCTGGGACTTCTCAAACACAGTCCTTTGCTTCTGGGTTGGCACAACCCCGATTGTGTGTGTGCACACGTGTGCATGCGGTTGGGTGTGCATACGCGTCTGTGTATGTGATGCAGTGCAGGTGTGTGTGTGTGTGTAGTGTTTGTGATGCGGTGTGTGTGTGTGTGTGGTTTTCTGTGTTTAGTGTGAGGTGCAGTGCATGTGTGTGTGAGCAATGCAGCGTGTGTGCGACGCGGGGGGTGTGTGTGGTGTAAGTGCAGTGCAGGTGTGTGTGAGCGTATGATGCGTATGATGCGATGCACATGTGTGGTTGTGTGTGCACAGTATGTGATGCAGTGCATGTGTGGGGTGTGTGCGCGCATTTAGTGTGAGATGTGGCGTGTGTTTGTGTGTGTGGCTGAGCAGGCACGTGTGATCCAGGGCAGATGTATGTGTTCACGCAGCACATGGCGGATGTGATGCAGTGTACGTGTGTGCACGCGAATGGTGTGTGCAGCACAGTACATGTGTGTTAGGTGTGCGGTGTGCGTGTTCTACCGTTTGCACAGTCGCCATCCACAGAATCCAGCCAGCGGGGCGGACTCCTTTTAGGCCCATATATTAATGCAGCTACTTCTCATGAAAACTTAAAACATTAGCTTTTCAAAAGGTCACCATTAGGAAAATGAAAATATAAGCCACAGGCAGAAATGAAATATCTGTAAAGCCCATACTTGTGTCCAGTATAAAGAATTCAAAATTCAGTTATAAGGAAAATGACCCAGTGTTTCCACCTTCTCAATGGGCAGAAGAGCTGAACCAGCTGTTTGCCAAGGAGGGTCCCAGGGTGGCAGATGAGCACGGCGACATCATTTACCATTAAGAAAACACAAAACCACAGTAGGACGCCATCACACACCCATTAGAATGGCTGTAATCAAAAGGACCAACAGTAAAAAGTGTTCGTGAAGCTGGAGGTATGGAACTTCACTAGTGCAGATATCAATTCGATAAGCAGTTTGGTGTTTTCTTAAAAAGTGAAATATAGATACTTACCATTTAAGCCAGCAATCCCATTTCGACCTTCTTACCTATTAGAAGTGAGGACACGGGTATTCATGTGACAAGGGGGCTATCCCCCAGTGAGATCCTGTCCCAGGACCCAGGAGACTCTGAGGTACCATTACTCAAAATTAACCAATAACTAATTTGAATTTTATAGAAGAATGAGCTCAGTGTCCACAACTGTTTCACTTTGTGAATTTTCATCGCCCACAGCAGGCAGATGACGACCCGAGCTCGTCTGCACGTGAGGGTGTAAGCTTTCGGGGATTGTTTTATCCGTAGGAAAAATACTATGTGTTCCTAATAGTCTTGCTTTAAAGTCTTCGTTACTCCACATTCTTTGCTAACATTTTCACCATTTTTATTCGTTTTGCATGTTGATCTCCAAGCAGTCCTGAATTTGCGTGCTCACGGACAAGGGCTAAGGTCGCCAAGTTACCCGAGCTGGCTGCGCCGCGCTCGGCGTAGGACCTGGTGCCCCTGGCTTCCCGGGAGACCCTCTTCCGGCGGCATCTTGACCCGAACATCGGCAGGGGAACCCCCGTGTCATTCTTTATTTTTCATAGCGATTGACAATTCATCCACGTTTTTCTTTTTTATTTTCCGTATTAATTTTTAAATAATTTTTGTGCAGTTCTGATTAACGCAGAGTTCGAAACGGCGTTACAGGAAACTTTCCCTCGACGCGGCAGCGAGCCGGACGCCTGGTCTCAGCTCCACGCCCGGAAACTGCCCGGAAGTCGGTCTCCCCCGGGGGCGCGGGCCGGAAGTGCCTCCGCGGGTCTGGTGGTGCCCGCGGAAGCTCCGCCCACGCAGAAACGAGTGGGGGGGGGGGCGGCTCCCCGGTTCCGGCAGGGCCGCGCCAGCTCTCCGCTGTCAGGGGGAAGGGACCGGTCCCTCCGATGGATCCCCTCCTTCCTTCTGCGTTCGTTTCCTTGGACCCCCGCTGGCACCTTCTGTGAAAACCCAGGTCGTCTGGAGTTTCCCTTGAAGCACCGCCTCCCTGCGTTCCGTTAGGTGCAGTCTGAGCACATCCCCTCGCCCTGTCCAGCCTGGACGCCAGCCGCCTCCACGAACAGCTGAGACTGAACCCGTTTGGGGCAGTCGGTGTGGATGCTGCAGGGGCTGTCGAGCTGCGGAAGTGCCGGGTCCACGCCGCGCAGGGGCTGGGGCCCTAAAGTGGGTGGGCGCCCCACGTGCCGCCGGCCCTGCTGGTGCTCTGAGGACTGTCTTCCAAGCTCAGATTTAATATTCTTCTGTGAGTTAGAATCACAATGCTTTGTTTTTATAAGATTATAATCACATCATGCAACCCTTTAGAAGCCCCTTTCTGAAATTCCAAATATTGTGGTGCCCCTGGGTGGCTCAGGCTGCTAAGCATGGGACGTTTGGTTTCCACTGAGGTCATGATCCCCGCATTGGGCTCTGTGCTGACGGCGGGGAGCCTGCTTGAGAGTCTCTCTCTGCCCCGTCTCCCCAGTTTCTTTCTGTCAAAAATAATAATAAGTAAACTTAAGGAAATTCCATATACCGTGAACATGGCTAAAAGGAAAAGAAACATGATGTTATGAATATGAGTTATTTCATCTGTGGGAGGGACCATATTTTTCATTTCTGGAATAGTGTTTTTTCAATCTAGTGCTTCCTCCTCCAACTGGAAGATGAGCTGCTAACCTTCGTATTGGAAGGTCGGTTGTGTGGGACACAAGCCTGCTTGGGCTGGTGGCCTGTCTGTCGCAGTGGCCTCTCTTTCCTGCAGAAGTGGCCCTAGTTTGACCTGGACGCTCCCAGCCTTACATGACAGGCAAAGCCCGCTGTCAGAATATCAGTTCCTAGAGACCAAAGAGTCTGTGCAAATCACGTGCCACCGTGCCAACCCCCAGAAAGAACCACCCACTCAGTAAGTGCCTGTGGAGTGACACGGTGTTGGCGCACTCGGGTATTTTAGGGGAGAACTTTGTGTGGGACTTTCTAAGGTGCTTGTCCCGATAGTCGTTCTCAGGCCAGTTCATGGGGAGGGCCTCCTCCGGACTGTTCTCTGCTGCGGAGGGAGGAGGCACGTGTGAAGACACTTCTTGCCTCATTTTACAGGGGTTCCGCTCTGCTAATGGCCCTCAAGTGGCTTGTATTAATTTTCTGTTGCCACGTGGCAAATTTCCACAAACGTAGTGGCCTGAAATGACTCGTCTGAAGGCACGTAGGGGTCACGTGCCCGGCAAGCTCCGCTGGGCCCCTGCCCGGTGCCTCTCGAGGCGGCAGTCACGGTTCGCCAGGTCGGCTGTCCTTCCTGGAGGCTGATGGGGAGGCGCCTGCTTCCAGGCGGACTGAGGGCCGACGGGACTGTTGCTTTCGCTCTTGCCGCGTTGCCCTTCCGTCTCTAAGTCGGTAATGGTGGGTCTGGTCCCCTCACAGTTCAGATCTCTCGGACTTCCTCCATGTCCTCATTTCTCAGTTTTTAAAGGTTCATGTGATTGCTCCGGACCTACTTGGATAATCCAGGACAGTCCTCAGTTTCCTACAGCTGCTGCGAGAAATGAGCACTGAGCAACAGTGCTGTGGCCCCCAAGGCGGTGACTGTGTCCATTTGTAACTGAGCCCCCTGCACCTGCAGACCTGGGAACACAACGGCTCAGGGTGGGGGCGCCGCAGCGGGAAGAAGCCCGCTTTCCCTCCCACCTGTGGCCTCCCACCTGTGGCCTCCCACCTGTGGCCTCCCACCGGCCAGCAGCCATAGACCGTCACGGGCGGAGCATCTGTGCGATGTCTCGATGTGCAGTCGATCCAAGCAAGGGCACACGGACGGCCTCCCAGGAGCTGCCGGCTCTGAGGCTCTGCACAGGAGGGCGTCACAGCGGCAGCCAGTGCATGGAGCTTTGCAGCCATCGGTGGCCAAAAAACAAGGCCCTTCTTTGCTGGTAGGAGTCTGTCCTTCCTTTTGGCCCATCCCCGCAGAGAGCAGCGCACGGAGGCCGTGCCTCGGTGGCTGCAGAGGCGCCCGGGTCTGTTCCACCACCATCACACGCCTCGAGAGCTCCCGGCTGCAGGGGAGCTCCGGGCTGCGGGGGGCGCGTGCTCACTCCAGGATGAGAGCCACGGGAAGGGGCTCAGGCTGCCCGGGGACCGAGGACAGAGAAGGCTGGGGATTGCTTGTTTGCCTGGTTTGAAGCGTTTATTCGGTAGCCAGGCACGCTGCTCATGTGGGAACAAACGTGGGAGAGAAGAGAAGGAAAAGTGAGGGACAGAAAATATTCTTAACTGTGGGGCTTGTAGTGTGTGTGCGTGTGCGTGTGCGTGTGTGTGTGTGTGTGTGTGTGTGTAAGAGAGAGGGGAGAAAGAGTAAAATGCAGTACACTACGGGTTTGCCGAGATGGCTGCTGATGTCTGCACCTCGCTGGCTGTGAAAAGCACCAGAAAATAAAACAGAATAAAAGTCCAGAAATGAGACCTGATAAATGTGTGTTAAACAGAGGTGCCAGGATGATTAAATGGGGAGAGATGAGGTATATTTCATAAGCTGTGCAACCACAGGCAAAAAATGGAAAAAAAAAAAAAGAACTTAATAGGGACTTCACACCATACACACGAAAATAACTCAAAATCAATCCAGTTCTGAGTTTAAGGGCTAAACTGTAACACTTTAGGAAGAAACAGAATAAAATCTTTGTGATCTTGAGTTAGGCAACATTTTCTTAATGTGGGCACCAAAACCACTATTAGGGAAAAAATGGAAAATTTGACTCCATCAAAAATAAAGCATTTGCTCTTCAAAAGTCACTACTACAAAAGTAGAAATGTAAGTCACAGATTGGAATAAATATTTGCAAACCCTGTTTAAATCCAGACTATATAAAGAACTCTCAAAACTTAATAGGGCAAATGGCCCCATTTTAAACATGGGGCAAAGATTCTAATAAACTTTACCAAATAGTATATACAGGTGGCAGATAATCAGCTGACAAGATGTTCAGCATCACTCACCACTAGGAAAACGCAAATTAAAGCCACAGTTAGACCCGACTTGGCGCCCGTCAGAGGGGCTCCCTCAGAAAGACCCCCCGCAGAGGAGTCGGAGCCCCACGGGCTGCCGTGGAAGGTCATCAGGGACATCAAGTGACACCGTTTTGGAGAGTAGTTTGGCAGTTTCTTAAAATCTTCAATATCTTCCTAACCTCCGACACAGCAACCCCCATGCCCGGGCTCTGCTCGAAGAGGGGCAGAATCCCGTGCGTGTGGGTCGGGGTGGGAGCAAGGCGCGTCCCCCGCAAGCCCCCCGAGAGACCCCTCCTGGGAAGTCTCTGAGACGCGCGCACCTGAGACGACTAATGAAGGACCCGATTTCCTAAGAACAGCCTCGGCACCAACCGTGCTTTTCCGTTTACCCCACAGCCGGCCGGAGACGCCCGGAGCCCGCCTCGCAGGCAGCCTGTGAGCCGCCAGAGCTGTTTCCTCTGAGTGAAAACGGCTACTTGCTCTTAAGTCCAGTTACTTCGGAGAAGTGATTGGTCTCTGATGGGATATTTCTAAACAGAGTGACAACACGATAGAAAGTAACGCTGTTTCACTTCAGCACCTTTTGCATGTTAATGTGCTTGGGGAAGCGCAGTGATTCTTCTCTCCCGGACAACTCACACCGGAGCTGGTGGCAAACGCCGGCGCTCATTTATTCTGTGTCCACCGGAGAGCTCGTGGGAAGCGGAGTCCCGGCCTCCTTTTTATGACCTCCGATGAGACCTGGTTTCCCGTGGCTCCCGAGCCAGCTGCTGCTCTGAGTCTGTGCAGAGTCCCGCAGAGGACAGCCCTGCCCTGGCACACACGCACGCAGAGCGCACCCCTGCAAAGTCACAGAAGCAGAAAGTGGCCCATTATGAAGGTCATGGTCCAGGGTGAGCGCACATCCTAAACTGGGCACTTTGTCTGCACTTGGAAATTGTACGACTGTGGAAAGTCCTCTCGGACACGGAGAAACGAGAGGCAGGCTCACATCAGGGAGCGCCTCTGTTTGCCGGGGCCGCCACGACAAAGGGCCACAAATTCGGTGGCTTAAAAAATAGAAATGTACTGTTCGCTGCTCTGGAGGCTGGAGCCCAGCTGACCTTGTGGGGTCTCCAGGGCCACAGGACCTGTTCGTGGCCTCTCTCCGTGGCTTGTACGTGACGCTTTTCTCTTTCTCTCTTCACTTTTCCTATTTTGTCCCTTCCGGGAAGAATGATTGAAAGTTAATGAACCAGAATCAAAAATTTCCATCTTAAAATGTTTTTCAGATTGCCAGATCAATGTGTATTCACTATAGGAAATAAAACTTGTAAGCATTCCAAGTGTTTAAGTGACAGTCTTTCCGTCCCTCTGCCCACCAGTGTCCACTGCTGGCATCGTGACTGGTACCTGTTACGTCTCCCGTGTGTCGTGTTTTTATGTACATAACTACAAACTTCCTCTTTCATAGAATTACAACCCTGTTGTGGCACATAAAGTTAGCCTCAGCGCTTCCATCTTGACCCCGAGCTTACCTTCTGGGTCTGCACTCGGAGGGCTGCATGACTATCCTCAGGTGGGAGGAAGGAAACAAATAAGAGGTCAAGGGTTAATGTCCTGCTACTGGCTGTTTATGACGGGGTTTGCATACTTTGTCCCTCAGATAATGGCTGTTGCCTTGGAACTCCCCTGCACCCCTGCCCGCGCCTTCAAAATGACAGCTGTCGTCCTGCGGCCAGGATAAGGGGTGCCCTCTTTATCACTTTGTAGCCTTTTTTTTTTTTATTATACTAACCGCTTAGTTCTGCTTCTGCACTGCCCGCCTGCCGTCTTGCGGACCGTAAAAAGCCCAGAGTCCTTGGGCTCAGGGCCGCACATTTCGAGTTCTGTGTTAACTCCGTGCGGTCCCGGCCGGTGACAAAGACTCCCGTCTTTCGGCCTCGGTGGTCTCGGTTGGTCTCTGTGTCTCTCTGCGTGTGACACTGCTGTTCACCTCTTTAGTAGCCTGCTTTTACTTTTATTCTTGAGGTGGGAGGGGCAGAGAAAGAAGCGGGGAGAGAGATTGAATCCCAAGCAGGCTCTGCACCCAGCACAGAGCCCGACATGGGGCTCGATCCCCTGACCCTGGGGTCCTGACCTGAGCCAACATCAAGAGGTGGACATTCAACCACCTGAGCCTCCCCGGCGTCCCTTTAGGGGCCTGCTTTGGAAGCTCCGTGTGCTGTGAAGCGTGTTCTGTTAAAGAGAGCAGCGTGAATCTACGGGCCTCAACGGCTCCGTTTGGAAGGTACCGTGTCTCTCCTGGTTGGGATTTCCCCACCTATGGTGTGGTCGGTGCCCATCAGACACGGAGGTTGAGCTGACCGTGGCTGCTGAAAGGTCAGTGCGTTTACAGTGTGAGGGGGCACGGGTCCCCTCGAAGCCCCTGGACGCCGAGCACGGTAAAACACGAAGAGCCCTTCTCTGTGGGGGGCAGTGCTTCTGGCATTCTCCGAAGCTGGCCCAGGGGGACATGGGTGCTCGCTTCTGCCTGCCGCGCTTCGGTCACAGCCGCTCAGCAGGGCCGACTGTTTCTGGAGACCGGGGCTTGCCTACACCCCTTGACACTTAGGCAGCGTTTAAAGAGGCTCAGGTGCTTACGGGCAGGCGTGATGTTGACCAAGGGGTTATTTGAGAGGGAAACTCCGGGTCGGGCGTTCTGAAGCTGCCCCGTATCAAGGTGGCCGGCGGCCATCTGGGCAGATCTTCGTGATCGCTCACCTGGCAGACCAGTCCCGGGGGCGGCTCCGTAGACTCACCAGACAGGGTGGAATAGGAGCGGGGTGCGGGGGTCACACGTCTGAAAGCAGAGCTTCCGGAACTGTCCAGGAGTCCCGCCCCGCCGACACCCGCCTGGCCCTCGGACCCTGCAGATGACCCTCAGCGCCCTGGCAGGTGAGCGCGGGCAGGGGCTTCCCTCGCCGTCACCGTCGCACAGTCTCCACGGGGCGGAGATCCCATCGGTGACCCTGGGGCCTGTGCGTCACACCTCACGAGACAGCGTCCAAGTGGCAGGGTCTCATGCATTCCAGAAGGTTCTGGCAAGGACCGCACGTCTCTGCTCATTCGGGGCATTGACAGACTTCGTGTGTCACACTCTCGCCTCCAGCTTCCAAGTCCATGGTGGCAGGCCAGCGTGGCACCTCGAGTGTCTCTGAGTCCGTCCTCCTCATTTAGGGAGGCCAACGAGTGCCGAGGGCCCCTCGGGTCACTCAGGGTCAGCAGCAGCGCACCCCACGACGTTACAGAGTCCAAGCCCAGGGCTGGGAGGGGCTGCTCCCCGCTGCCCCGGGCCGAGCCCTGGCCTCTGCCAGCTGCGGGGGGCCCTGGGCGCTCGTGGCCTCTGGCCCCATTGCTCCGGTCCTCCCTCCACGTCCGCATGCCCCGCCTTCCAGCACGGACTCCGGTCGCCGGGTTGAGGGTCTGCCTTGGCCTCAGGGATGGCGTTGAGCACCTTGACTCGCGGCAGCTGAAAACCGCATTGACAACAATTGCTCCAAATCGGGTGATAACGTAAGGATGCGTTTGACGTCACCCACTCCGTCTTGTTTCCCGTTGTGGGTGATCGTCTCTTCCCTCGCAGGACACGGACAGCGGCCCGACTTCATCTGCTCTCGGGGGAGCCTCTGCGCCTCCTGCAGGGGTTTCCTGCGCTGGAAGGTCAGCCGCGTGCTGGCCTTGGCCACATTCCCAAGGAGCAGTCTTCGGTGGGGATTGTAGGTGCTGCGATGACGTTTCCCTCGAAGTCACAGACACGGGCAGAGCCTCGCCCCCTCGCCACACTCAGCTCGCTGGGGGCTCTCTGCGTTCTTCACAATAACCTGTGAGCTCGTGCACAGGCGTGCGAGGTGCCCGTCTACTGTCTGTGAGCGTGTGCCACGTGCAGAGGCCACCACGGGCTGAGGTGGGGCTGGCCGCGAGCCAGGCGGGTGCCGGCACCGCGCAGGCCCCTTCCACATCGTGGCCCTGCATCAAGCACCCATTTTAGAGGGTAAATCAGGTGGAGCAGAACATATTGACTGCGTCCCCAGGACGACACGTCGTCTCCCGGAAGAGGAGCGCCAGGGAAGGCTCCGGGCATCCGTGTTAGCGAGGCCCCTGCCTCTTCCCTGCATTCCGCCGAGCGCACGGGGAGCACGGGCTCCCCCTGTTCCGGAGAGGATGGTTCTGTGGGACATTTTCGAGGCTCTGGCGTCCGGGTACTGTATCCTTCCAACCGCAGTCACTTTGCATCAAGTACCCTTTCATGCAACTTACAATGAAATTAGAAAGGGCAAGTCATTTACACACACACACACACACACACACACACACACACCTCCCTCTCTGGTCCTCAAGGACTGAGTCCTTTTTGTTGCAGAACACGTTTCTATGGTCACCTAACAGTTTGGATCCAGTCCGCCAGTAAGCCCTTCGGACTCCCTTCCTAGCCTGCCCCGGAGGCTCCCCCAGCTCTCCGTCCTCGAGGCCAGGCCCCTGGACAACACACCACGCAGTGCCTCCGTCGGTCACGGGGAAACCTTGTAGGACTTCATACAGTGTGCACACTGGTGGTCGCTGTCAGACAGACCTACTGGGAGTCTGTCTTCCCATCTGTCTATCTGTCAAGGGTGTCTGGTTTGCTGGTTGTGTACGAATCAGCCAAACGGTAAATATATGAATAAGGAGGAGGGTCCATCGCAAAGGTGAAGCTGCTTCTGTCTGGTCTTCAAGGCATTCAGTCGGCGGAAGCCCACCAGGGGGCTTGTTTTGATTTTCCACTGGCACTGCCGGTGGAAGCCCGCAGGGTCCTTCCTATAGGAACCTTCTGCGTGGTTTGGCGCGGGACCCCCTCGGGCACTCAGCCTGCAGGCGCTGCCTGCTCCCGAGGCTGCAGATGAGAGGGGGCCCCAGTGGGGAGACGTCCACGGACGCTGTGCCGCCTGCAGGGTCCCCCGTGCCCGCCCACCCAGCCAGGCCTGCTCGGCACCATGTGTGCCTCCCCTCTCTGCCCTACGGGACCCGCTCGCCAGGTGTTCCTGCCGTCACCCAGGACCGCCAGCCTGCTCTCCGTCGTGACCATCGGCACAGAGGACCACCTGCCGCTGAAGGTGAGCCGGGTGCAGACGCAGGGCCTGGGGCTCCCTCCAGAGCGGGGCCAGCCCCGTCCCTGGATGCCTGTCGCACCGGCGCTCAGCGCTCCCTGGGGGCCTGGGATGCCACACTACTCGAAGGGCACCGACGGTGTGTGTGGAGTCGGAGGGAGAGTGAGGGGCAGATCACGCTCCTGATGGGGGCCCGTGTGTGTGCGAAGCGGACAGAGTCCCCAGATCGGTGTCCCTAAAACAGGCCTGGCGTGTGTGCTCCGGGGTGGTGTGCGGGTGATGGCCACGCAGCAGAAGACGCAGAGCCGCCGCCCGCCGCAGCAGACTCTCAGCGGGGGGTGCTTTCAGGGCGTCCTGAGTCATCCCTTCCACCTTCTGTGCATTTGGAGTTTTTCATAATAAGTGTTGGGAGTAAGCCTGGAGGGAGCAGCTGGGTTAAAGATGGGGTGTGTGTAACTGATGGTCAACCCAGAGCGTGTGAGCCACAGCGGGGTCCAGCGAGGAGGCCTGCTGACGGCCCCAGGACAGGGCGTGTGAGTGGCCTGTGGGGCCAGACAGGAGACACAGGTGGCGGCCTCACCAGCAGGTGAGCCTAGACCCCAGCGACGGGGAGCTGTCGGGGACCCGGGTCCCACCGTCTGTCCTTCTGTGTGCTCCTTCCGGAGCGGCTTGCAAGGCCACCCAGCTAGCAGGGCCTGAGCTGTTTCTGTAGCAGCAAGAGGCTCTGGACCATGTGCTTGGGTCTCGGCTTTGAGCTGGACTGCCCTGGGGAGTGGCCCCTCAGACCCTGGCACTCAGCCCCACGGGCGCTCACCGAACTCACACCCCGCCCCGGGCCAGGGCCTTCTCTCCGCTGCTCGGTCCAGAACCCACATCTAACTAATCCCGACGCCCCGGGCGCCCGCCCCCCGTGGGCGAGCCCGAGGCGTGTCCCCCTCGGCAGAGCGGCTGAGCCCGTAGGCACACTTGGACTTTGGGTCCGTTCTGGTGGCTCCGCACCCCAGAGTAAGTTTTCTAGACCTCCTGGAGGGCCTGGGTCCCCACGCTCGCAAGATTCGTGTGGACTCCGTGAGGGGTCTGGGGGTCCTGCCGCCGCTGGCCAGCGGGGACTGGCGCTCAGCGAATGGTAAGCCCCGCCCCCCGGCCCCCACTAGTTATAATCCTTGTCTGAGGACACAGACTCATCACTGATATACTCCTGACCTGCTTTCTAAATTTACTCAGTAGTTTATTTATTTTTGGTAACCGACGAAGCAACAACCACCCAGGAAAGGCAGGGTCCTGATGTGGTCTGCGTCCGCGCGGCCCGGCCTCGGGCGGTCTGCTTCTGCGTGTGCGGCCGGCAACGCTCTTTGTTCTCATGTTTTCCTTTTCCGTCGGTGTTTCAGATCATACGTATTCCTGAAAAACACATACACGTGATACACTGGTTACTCTTTATTTCACAGAAAGGACACGGTGTGTTTGCGATGTTTGGAATTTGGGGGAATCACCTTTCACCTCCTACTTGATGGTCAAGACGGTCGTTCCCGGTCCCGTGCGACTGAGTCCGTTTGCCGTCCTTCTGCGACGGTTTCTTCTGGCTCGTCCCCTCTGCTGTGGGCGTGCAGGACGGTCTCTGCGATGAGCCGCAGTGCCCCGAGACGAGGCCAGACCCTTCTGACGGGGGTGCTCAGGCTGCACTCCCGCAGACGCGTCCCTTCCCGACGCCTGGGGCACCGCGAGGTGCGGGTGGCGGCTCACGGTCCGCCCAGCCTTTCCCTCACGACGAGGAAGCTGAATGTGCATTGGCCGTGAGTTTCCTCCTGTGAGAAGTGCCTGCTCTTGTCCTTGGCCCGCGTTCCTCCTGGGCTCTTTCTGCTTTTCCCATAGATTTATTTGAACTCTTGGTACGAACCCCTCAGGTGTTGGGTGAATGTCAGATAGAGGGTCACAGCAACTCGACTCCATGCTTAACTTAAGCTGACCTTCGATGAGCCAGAGCCACACTCACACTTATGTATATTTTGTGAAAATGCTTTTTGGCCTCAAGTAACCTTTACCCGAGCTTCTAAAAGACAGTCATCTATAGTTTGCATTACTAACTTTCAGCATTTGATTTTGAGAGTTGAGTCCTCACTCTGCTCTCTGGTTTATTGGTGTGTTTGGTGTGAGGCAGGGATCCCGCTTCCTCCCTTCCCTGTGGGTTTCTGCTGTTCCAGCTGCATTCGCTAAACATCACGTGGACCTTCTTCCCCCACCCACAGAGAAAATGATAAAACTCAGGGAGACATTTTAAGGAGCCCCATGAATGCAGACAGACACCGCTCATGGAGCGCGTGGCACGCCATTGAGGTGCCAGGCCTCCCAGAGAGGCCAGTGCGGGGCGCCAGCTCGAAACTCTGTGTCGGAGACGTGTGTGGAATGGCAAAGCCTCACGAGTGCCCGGAACCCGAATTAGGGCAGTTCAGGACGTCTGGTGGCCACTTCCATAAAGCTTGCTAATGAGCGACAGCGTGGTGTCTGTGCAGACGGAAGCACAGGGCCCAGTGTGGCGGCTTGTCGGGGCCACGAGCACCTCTGGGGACACAGGGTGGGCAGACTGTGTCATAAATGTTGCTGGGACACTTGGTGCCATGTGGGAAAATACATGAAGTTAGACCCACCTTGAACATTTTACACTAATCCCATATGAACTAAAGACATAACCCGTGAAGGGACAGCTATACAAACTGGAAGATAATATTTGGCACTATCTTCTTTCTTTAAAGTTTATTTATTTTGGGAAAGACAGAGAGTGGGGGAGGGGCAGAGAGAAAGGGAGAATCCCAAGCAGGCTCTGCACTGTCAGAACAGAGCCTGATGCAGGGTTTGATCTCATGAACCATGAGATCATGACCTGAGCCAAGATCAAGAGTCTGATGCTTAACCGATTGAGCCCCTGGGGTGCCCCTGGTCCTGTCTTTATGTCCTCATGGTGACGGGGTCCCTAAGGAAGGGTTTCTTAAGGGCACTGTCTGTAAAGGAAGATACACATAAATGAGCTCATGCTGAAATGAAGACTTTCCAGTCACCAAGGGAGGCCACCAACATTTGGAAGAATGCTGGTAACACGTAGCTGACGCAGGATTGATGTCCAGGACACTTCGAGAACTAGGACGCCAGAAGGAAAAAGACAAGTGACGACAGGGCACTTGAGGGAACAGGGAACCCAGAAGACCAGCAAACAGTGTGTGCCTGCCGCCGTCCTCAGGGAAATGTGACCGAACCCCACACACGGTGGGGTGAGGTCCCCGTCACATTCGCAGGTGTTAAGTCTTACATCACCGAGGACCTGCAAAAGTGGGCCTGGGGACGCACATGTGGCCGGTGGTCTGGGACAGCACTGTGCCCACAGCTGGTGGACGGGGGGCACCGCCAGCCCACCCCGGGTGTCGTCCAGGAAATGCTTGCCCGCTGCCCCAGGAGTCCTGAGAGTGGCTCCTGGTCTGAGGAGATGCCCGGCATGGGGGCAGGGGAGGCAGGGGTGTGGGGAGGGTTCTCGCCGACCCACTGAGCGGGCTCTGTGTCCAGATGCAGATGTTCTGTGCAGAACCGGCCGCCCTCCCAGCAAGAGGTCAGGATGGACGGCACTAGGGGCCCGTGCTTGGCCTTCCTTGCAGAGGGCCGGTTCTGCACCCCGGGGTCAAGGGCTGGGCGGGCCTCTGCTCACCCGCCCTCGGGTGTTCTGCAGGAGCCATGGAGCCTATGCTGGCCAAATGGCCCACCCAGAAGCCCTCCTCCTTGGAGAGCACCGCTGGGGAGTCGGCTCGGAGGAATTTGTGCTCCCGTACTGTACTGGCTGCCCAGCAGCAGCAAGAATGTGCTGCCCCCGGATGCTCCCTCGAGGACCGGCAGGTCCAGGGCGTGGTGCCCGGCACCATCACCGCTGCCAGCAGCCAGGGGACCGGCAGGCCGTCCGGCTGTGCCGTCTCCAGCATCGCCAGCCTCCAGAGCAGACACCAGAGCTGGCTTTGGGCCAGGCCTCAGCGTACAACCAGGGGGCGGAGGGCCCTGCCGCTGCTCAGGGGGAGGCCAGGGGCAACATGTACCCTGTCCTCAGCACCACTCACATCTGCCCCGCCCGAGTCCAGGGTAGACATGTGTCCGTCCTTCAACACACTCGTGTCTGCCCCGCCACGGAAGCTGCTAGTGCAGAGCAGGTGCTCCAGGAGAGACCAGTGACATCCCGTGTCCCTCCGTCTGTGACAGAAGTCTGTCCTGCCACGGAAGACCCCGGGCCTGGAGCAGGACGCCCTCCGAGGCCAGCGGGGCTCCCCTTGCGTTCAGGGCGCGGGGCAGCCCCCATCCCCCGAGGTTCCCTTCCTCCGCGCAGGCACCGGGGGCAGCCGGTGGCCTGGCCTCCTCCAGGAGGTGCTGGGCTCTGCAGGCGGAGTCGCGGCAGCGGAGGGAGCCAGGCGCCACCCGGCTTCGCACTATGCCCCTCACGCCACCTCGAAGCCATACCTACACGTCCACGTGGTGCCCCGAGATTCACAAAGGACTTGGTGTGACGTCTTCACTCGTGTTAATGAGCACTGTCCGTAACTGCTATGAGCTGAGGCAGCTTACAACAAAGTTCTTCAAAATTCCTCAGGAAGTTATAGGAAATAACAAAAATTAATTGTATTGGCAGTAAGCTTGAAATCAGTCTTCGTAAACTTCAAATTCTTGGGTTTCAAGTGGCCTTTTCGAGGGCTGCTGGAGTCATGGTCGAGCGCCTCCCGCCCGCTCCCAGGCCACCTGGCACTGGGTCCCGCCTGCACCGGCCTGTGTCCGCGCCTGCGGGTGGGCTCCTGATCCCGCCCCAGTGGGAGAGGCCCGCCTGCCTCCCCAGCTCTTGCTCCCAGGCAGGACTGGGTCTGGCCTGAGTGGGACCCACCGCAGATGGTGACCTAGGGGCCCAGTGGTGGCCGCCTGTTGCTCTGAGCGGACTGCTGTGGCTCCAGTGTGAACCGGCGGGTGCCATGCGGTACCACCACAGGACAGTGCTGTCAGGCTTCTTGGAGGAGGTGTGCCCTGGCGCAGGTTCCCTAACCGTCCACGCCTCAGGTCCTCCAACACAGATCCTGTGATCACGTGGCATGCTCCCCAGGGCCCGCCCACCTGTGTGACCTCTCCTCGGCTGACACGCAGGAAGCCCCCATCCGTCCTACCTCCTCTCCATCAGGCACACCCTCCACTCTCCACCCCTGCCCTCAGCTGCTTACCTCCCGCTGCCTTCTGCAGTTACCATTTATTTATTAAAAAAATTTTTTTAAGATTTATTTATTTTTGAGAGACAGAGAGAGACAGATCATGAGCAGGGGAGGGGCACAGAATCGGAAGTAGGCTCCAGGCTCTGAGCTGTCAGCACAGAGCCCGACACGGGGCTTGAACCCACAAACTGCGAGATCATGACCTGAGCCAAAGTTGGACGCTCAACTGACTGAGCCGCCCAAGCGCCCCTTGAGTTACTATCTGAACCTCTCTCTCTTGATGGGATGTGTTCGCCCTTAAGGGACCCCGGAAGACCCCCCAAATGCCCTTGGGCCTCTCTGGGTGGGCCAGGCCCTCCTGCAGGGCCCCCCTTCCCTGCTCCATCTCCCCACCCAGCCCCCAAGCCTGCAGAGACCTGTTCCCCCCAGTCACTCGACACTGGGGCATGGCTCCCAGGCGGCGGCACCTGCCCTGGCCCCTCGGGCTCCTGGGAGCATGGAAGCCAGCGCGGGCCTGACCGCAGCCTTCAGAGAAGATGAGCCTCTGGCATCTGGAGCGGTGATGGTCTTTGCCTCCCACCCAAACTCATAAACCAGAAGATTCTCCAGCAGAGAACAGGTTCAGAAGTTGAGCAGCTACAAGGTTTTGACAAAAAAGGACAGCAGGCTCTGCATGCCAGGCATGGGGCCAGGTGCTGTGGCCCCCGCCGGGGGCCTTCTGAGTCCTGGCCTGAGTGAGGTCCAGGGGTGTGATACAAAGGAAGGACTTCTGGCTTTTTTTTTTTTTTTTAGTTTATTTATTTATTTAGAAAGCACGCATGAGCAAGGGAGGGGCAGAGAGAGAGAGAAAGAAAATCTCAAGCAGGCCCCATGCCACCAGCACGGAGCCTGATAGGGGACTTGAACTCATAAACCGTGAGATCATGACCTGAGCCAAAACCAAGAGTCAGACCCTAACCCATGGCCGCCCCCAGGTGCCCCAGGGCTCTGGCTTTATGTCAGTGCTCTCATGAAAATGTAATTTTATCACATCCTGGATTTATACAAAGTAAGAAAATGCCCAAGAAACTGGAAAAGCAAAGTGAGCGGAGAGAGCAATGGTCCAGGCTCAGGGCGGCTTTAAAACCAGGGCTCGAGCCAGAAGCCAGGAGCAGAGCTGGGGGCAAGGGGCCAGGAGGAGTCCAGTCCCTGGCAGAATAGGCTGAGCGACTCTGGCCCAAGCTAAAAAGCTAGATTTTTCAGAGCTTGAAATCAGTCCAGATAAGCTCACAACCAAAGATCACAAACCATCACGGGGGAGAGTCAAGAAACAGTAAAAGAGGATTCAGACCCCTAGAAACCTCAAGGATTCGAAATACAGGATATTAAGTAGGATGCACAAAAGATTTTAATGTGAGACAGAATGACAATAAGAAGCAAGAAGAGGGTTTTCTAAATGATCAGGAAGATATGTAAAAAGGCTGAAAATAATTTTTAGAAATAAAAAGTATACTTGTAAAAAACTTGGATAAATTAAACACCAGATTAAACATAGCTGAAGAGAGGGTT
This sequence comes from Helogale parvula, assembly GCA_004023845.1. NCBI lineage: Eukaryota > Metazoa > Chordata > Mammalia > Carnivora > Herpestidae > Helogale > Helogale parvula. The sequence goes on from PJEM01014295.1 coordinate 23,035, forward strand.
ACTGAACTGGAAAGTAATCTGAAGAAGTTACCAGAAGGCAGATGCAGCCGTGAGGGCCGCGTGGAGGAAGGGCTGGCGGGCGTGGAGGGCCGCAAGGACTCACAACACACATGACTCCGCAGGTGCCAGAGGCGTCATGTGCAGCCTCCGCACAGGTGAGACTCCCGCCTCGACCTCCCGGAGGGAAGGACAGGGCACCAGAGACACTTTGACATTAAGAACAACCAGAAGGAAAGATCACCTACAGAGGAATAGCGGACAAACCGCAGACCTCCCGGCCGTAAGGACAGAAGGGAGGGGATAACTTCCACAAAGCATGACAGAAAATAGCTGTCAACCTAGAGTCACGAACCCAGAAACACTACGTGTAGGAAAAAGAGCAAAAACGTTCTTAGATGGCAAAAAACTGCCTCCCACCACCCAGCCTAGGAGCTGTGACAGGAGAAGAGAGAAGTGTGCGTAGCAAACGCCGACAGACGCTGCGGGGAACAGGGGCAAGACCCCCTTCCGCGCTCGCGCTTCCTCTCCGCTCACCAGGTCTCTGCAGAGGGAAACACAGATTTACACAAGTAACAAGCCCGAGCGTCTGTGGACCCCGGCTCACTCGTTAGGTGTGTGTTCTCGGGAGGCTCATGGACCTTTTCTGGAGACGGAGCTCGGGCTGCCCTGCGCCACCTCAGCGGATCTTAGCATGCGGGGACCTGGAGGTGTGCCCCCCCCCCCGCTCCGTTCCTGGCACCTTCACGCCGCGCCGTCTCCTGGCTGCTCCTGCCCCTCCTGCCCGCCGCCGGCGGTGTCCCCAGGGCCCTCGTGGTCGGGGTCATCCGGCCTCTTGCACCTGCGGGTTATAGTTTACAGTGAACTTGGAAACATTTTGGCCACTATTTTTCTAACACTTTTTCTGCACCCTTGTCTGCAATATTTTCTCCTCTCCTCTTGGGTGGATGGGGGGGGGGACTCCCATTAAACGTACATTAGGCTGTTTGAAGCTGTCCCCTAGATCACTGATCACCTGGGTTTTCTAATTCTCTTTTCTCTGTTTCACTTCAGATATTTTCTGTTGCTACGTTCGTTTGCGTCTACTCTGCCATCGGCCCGTCCAGGGAATTTCGCATCTCACACGATGCAGTTTTAGTCCTACAGATTCAGTCTGTGGTGCTGCTGTGACTCCCATGTCTCAACCTGACCGTCAGACCCCGGGGAATGAGTTGCGGTGTGCGCCAGTGCCCTCGTGTCAGCCCGGGGTCAGCCGCGGATGGCTGGTGGTGTCACGTGGACGCGATTTTCCCGCCGGTTTGCTCCCCGATGGTGCCGGGTGGAATCATTATGTTTACCTTTGGGGTGCTGAATATTTCTGTGTTTTTATAAATATTCTTGAAACTTATTCCGAGATGCAGTTAAAGAATTCGACCTTTGTGCCTTTGGTGGGGCTAACTGTCCCCCACTGAGTCCGTCTCCCTCCCCCGTTGCCCCAGTCGGCACCCCACGGATGCTGAGTCTTCTGCTCTGCCGCTGCCGCCGCGCCACGTGACCGCATGAGTGCCCGGCGCTCGTGGGCCCTGTCGGGCCTCCGCGCCTGCCTGCACACGCTCACCAGCCCCGGCTGCATCCCAGCCGGGCTCCTGCGGGTCTCTGGGCCCGTGTCCTTCTGTGCTCTGGTGAGTTCTATCACCCTGCGTGGTGCTTGGAGGCTGCTGTCCAATCACTCTCTGGGGACCCTGCCACTCGGTCCTGTGCTTTGCTGCCTTTGATCCATGTGAGAGAGCACACCTAATTCCTGTTATTTCGCCTCACCTGGACGTGCAAATCCATTCTGTAGCAACGTGATATACGTCAGATGCCACTGCACAGAGGCCCATTTCTCGCTGCACGATCAGAAAATGCAATCATGGGAGCAGAGTCGACTGGACCTTTAAAGGCTCAGCTGCTGTGTCGCCGGGAGGTGGAGTAGTGCCGGTGACCCTCCGCCCCGAGCTCTCGAGTGGAGGGCTGTGTTCAGAGCTGAGCGCATGCACCCGCCGCTGCGTTCACCAGACCAGGGAGCAGGCACTGGGGTCTCTGTGTGCGCTGGCCTAGATTAATCGGGGGAAGATTTGGACCATACTAAGGGACAGACTTTGTTACCCCGTGGAGGCTTCCTGGGAGGCTGTGGCCCCTCTCTGTCCCTGGAATCCGTGTAAGTGACTGCTGCTGCCTGGAATCCCCAGCCCTGGCCATCTTCTGACAGGTTTTCACACAACTGTGGGAGCAGCTCCTCAAAGGGCTTTGATCTCAGTGGTGGCAGACTGTTTCTGTTTTTATCGCCCGATAACTCGGTGGCGCACCGCGCCCTCCCAGAGGGGTTGGACAGAGAGTCGCCCCCTTCACATGCCCTGCTCCGGTGCACCGGTCACAGCCGCCTGTCGTCCCAGCTCTGGTGTGTGGGACTGTCCTACCCAGGTCTTCCCTCCCTTGAGCCCAGAGCACATGGGCGCCGAATGGATTGATGACAGCACAGTAAGAGAGCCACAAGCATGCCCGCGGCGTCTCGCAGAGCCAGGGCCAGGGAGAGGAGAAGCCGAGAGATGGCAGCTCAGGGGGACACACAGGGCACACCTTGCGGCCACCTTGGCCATAGTATCGGCAACCATGCGCCCCCAGTAAGACCCCAGAGCCCCACCCATCACTGTTGTCAGAGCCCAGGTTGTGGTGTCGCTAAGGTTAGCACCCCAGGTTTGGCCAGAGGCAGGAGGGCACAGCGGCCACAGGGGATCCCCGGCCCGAGGGGAAGTGTCACGCCTTCACCCCGAGCTGGTGGGCCCGTGCCTCTGGAGACTTTCTTACAAGCAAAATCAGTAACAGAGCCCAGGTCCTGAACATCTTATGTGAATAAAAATTAGAGAATTAGCTTAAACCTTAAATAAGACTTTATACTCAGTTTTACGATTGCAAGGATAAATTCCTAAGCCAAAAGAGCAAGTTGGGGGCGCCCAGGTGGCTTAGTCAGGTGAGCATCTGAGCAGCAAACTCCTGTGTCCATGAGTTTCCCCTGTTGCTGCTGGAGCACGGACTGCACGCACGTAACTTCCCACGGTGGGGACAGTGCCGGGGTCAGGACTCCCGATGTGTGCCGTCGAGGAGGCATTTTAACCCAGAAGACACAGTCTACGTTTCAAAAATAAGGAAAATATAATATATAGCATGTGGAGTCACGTACGGCTTGAGACCCTCTTCCTGCCGGCGACTGCGCTCTGCCCCCATCTGGGAGGCCCCGGGCCTGGAGCCTGAAGCAGCTGGGCGGGGCCTCGGGCTTCCCAGGCACAGGATGGCAGCCCCGCAGGGAGCCAGCCCGGACAACCCACATGGGGGAGCTGTCCCTCCTTCATGCTCCCAACTGCGTGACACAAAACCCGCCCAGGAAGCCAGGATAAGGCCGCGGCCACGGCTGCCGGGGTGCCCCGGGCAAACCCAGGGAGAGCCTCTGTGCTGGGGCGATGGGGTCCCTGCAAACCACATCCACTGGGAACGCAGCATGTGATTCTGTCTGGACAGTGTGTCTCTGCAGACGTAATCCGGGGCCTCCACGTGGGACCATCCTGGATTACCTGGGCGGGCCCTTAATGCACTGAGAGTGTCTTTGCAAGAGACCTGGAGAGAAGCCACCTGAGGGCGGAGGCAGAGATGGGAGGCGCCCCAGCGGCTGCACGAAGCAGAAACTCTTGCCCCCAGAGCCTTGGCAGGCAGCGTGCTCTGCCCACACCTTGACTTGGCACTCCTGGCCCCAGAGCCGAGAGAACTCCTGTCGTTTAGGCCGCCAGCGTGTGCATCTCCCGCCTCCAGCAGCCCAGGAAACCACCACGGCACCCCAGCAACACAGACAGCCCCGGCCTCCCCGCTAAGCCCACATGGCCACCATGCAGACACTCCTGGCCGCTGTGAGTCGGGGTTTGATAACTGGAGGGCAGACAGAGGCCGTCCAGCTCGGTGGTGGGCCAGAACCCGGTGCAGCAGCGTCCCCCACAAAGGGAGCACTAGCCCGGCAGCCGCGGCTGGAGGAGCGGCTCAGTGACCCCTGGGCCAGGGTGCAATGCAGTCACGAAGGGGACTCGTGGCTCAGTAAGATGCTCTGCCCCTATTTTAGGTGATTTTCTAACCTTAGCTGATTCTATAAAACAGGCCACCTATGAACTCAAAAGAGAATCTCATTTGTGGACAACCAGTAATAATCCATGAATGTGACAGACCCCAAACCCAGCTCCCACCACTGACTGGTCCAAAAGCAAGGCATCGGTTCAGCCTGGAACGTGAGGGCAGGACGTCTGAGGGCCGTGACTCTGCCCATCTGGCCCTGAGGGCTCCACTAGTGCCCTGCCCTGTGAGGCCACTCCCATCTCCCCAGACCTTGCCTCTCCTTCCCAGGCAATATGCCCCTCGAACATTTATGCTCCTGCAGCCTGGTGCCCACCTCTGTTGGCAGATTACCCGTGTTTACGTCAGAGCTCTGGCACAGGTTTTGCAAAATGGACTGAACAGTCACCTTTAGCTAATTTGACAGTAGGAACATAATGTACAGTGTTTTTCTTTCTCTTGCATCGTTAGTAGTACTGTCCAGGAGAAGGCAGTGCTCAGGCCTGGGTGCGATGCAGAGAAGACGCTGTCCCGCTCCGACCTGAGCAAATGACTCAGAACCCTGAGTCTCAGTGAGTACATCCCTAGACAGACACCCATCTTCTAACTGGAAGCAGAAGTAGAAACTAGAGGGTTAAAAGGAGGCATGTGGGACCCAGGACCTCTGTGGGTCTGGGGTGGGGCCTATCCCTGGCTCCCAAAGTATCAGGAAAAGCACGTCATCCCCACCGTGGGCTAGTGGTCTGCTGCAGAGCCTATACCACCGTCCCTCTCTTGCTGCCTGTGCAGACTCTCGGAGCAGGCTGGAATCTGAGGCAAGACCCAAAGATGTGCCTAACCTGAGGAGTCTGGGAGCAGGGCAGAGCCTGGAGGTGGTGTGTGTGCGGGGGAGGTGTCTCTGCAGCTGGGAAAGGGCGGGCCTGGGTGGGAGCCGGGGCATCTGTTGACAGATGCACCAAAGGACAGAGCCTGCAGTGGGCGTGTGGGTGGGGGTTCTGTAACCAGGAGGGGAGGGCAGAACCTGGGGTAGTGGTTCGTTGGTCAGGTCCAAGGGGACCACAGCAAGGAAGCTGGAAGTGACCTAAAGGTCACGCTCCCCGACCCCCAGACTGGGCTTCTCCACTGGAGGGGGTCCTGCAGGATAGACAGGGAGACCCTTGCAGCCCAAGCCCCAGCACTAAGCAAGCGGAGCCAGAAAAGGCAAAGGAGGAGAAATCGGAAGAGGATTTCAGGATGGCAGCTCGCACACAGGTAAGCAGGAGAAGCCCACCTGGAACGCAGGAAGAACGCAGGTCTCAAGGCCGCGCTGGGGATGCAGCCGCTGCTTGTCCCAGGGAGGGCGGCTTGGGATGCACCCGGTGCCCGGCACGGCCGGACCCCACCCAGGCGCGGCGGCACGTTCTGGCTGCTTCCAAACTCCAGGGCCAGGCCCATTCTCCACCTCACTCCCAGCCCCGCCATGCGCCCCCTCCGTGAGGTCCCAGCCCGCGCCCACCCCCGACCCCACGCCACCTTAGGCCGTCTCGTCCCCTCCCTGAGGTCCCAGCCCGCCCCCTCCAGAGTCGGCTCCAGAGTCTCCGCGGAGAGGCCAGCGCCCCGCCGCCCCACCCGCAGGCCCGTCCGCGCGCGCGCTGTCAGCGGCGAGGAGGCGGGTCGGCCTCCGGGGGTCCCGGAGGGCCAGGTGCGGCCGCCTCCAGCCCGCCGCCCCCGGCTCGCCTCCCCTGCGGGGTTCCCACGCCCCTGCGCCGCGCCGGCCTTGTAAGGCAGAGCCGACCCGCCGCGGTGCGCCCGGCGCGCTCACCCGGCGGGGAGGGGCGGGGCGGGGCGGAGCCTGGGCCCGTGGGGGCCTTGGGAGGACCAATGAGCGCGCGGGGCGGGCCTGGCCGGGGGCGGGCCAGGACGGGGATGGACCAATGAGCTCGCGGGGCGGGCCGGAGGCGGGCCGTCGGGCGGGCGGGGCGGGCGGGCCAGGGGCCGCGGGGGCGCGGGCGCAGGCCGGACACCAGGTCGCGCGCGGCCGAGTTGCGGAGGCGCAGCTGCAGTGGCCGCATCTCCGAGGTAAGCAGCAGCAGGGGCGCTGGACGCAGGACCACCCACCCCACCCGGGCCCGCCGTGCCCGCCACCTGCTCCCGCCGAGCCCTCCCCGGCTTCGGCACCGTGGGTCCGTGCGCCCCCGGCCCTGGGCTGCCCGGAGGTCGGTGCTGCTCCCTGGGGTCCCCGGGGGCTGCGTCGGTGACGTGGGTCTGGGGGCGCAGAGGGCGCGAGCGGGAGCGACCGCGCTGCAAAGGACAGGTGGGTTAATTCATGGGCCCCGAATGAGGCGCTGTGGCCTTTCTGGGCGTCACTGCTTCACGCGACAAAGACGCCCTCGGTAGCCCCTTTCCCTGCCGCCGCCTCTCCACGTCCCGCTACCCGGACCCTTTTGCGGACGCCCAGGTCTGGGGTGGCTGCGCCTGCAAGACAGAAGGGAATTAGGGCGTAGAGGGTGTGAAGTGAAGCCACTGTCCTGGAGCCCGAATTCTTGGAGCCCCGGGGCCGCGGAGAGGGCCCAGAATGAGCGTGATCCCTCGGCAGAGACTCCACTGCCCCCTCGGGGTCCCAAGCCCCTGGCGGGCCGCATTCGCCTCACCGTTATCATCCCAGGTGAGAGCGTCAGCCGTGCAGTGTGAGAATCCAGAAGCTTCCCTGGAGGGTGTCATGTTCTCTTATCGCCTGTGAGCACAGAACCCGGCAGTCAGGATAACGAGATCGGGCAGCCGGTGTATTTTTGTTCACACACCTCTGGGGAGCAGTGCCCCACCTGTGAAGGAGGGCCACAGAAACCCTTTATTCTGCGGTTTCGATTACGCAGATGCAGCCTTGAAATGAGGGGGTGAAGGGGGAGAAAATCAATTCTTGCTGCTGCTCATGACTCTTTTCATGGGTATTTTGTGTCTCTAAAGATGAGACACCATTGGGGGTAAGCTGCTGGTGCTGTTGTCCATCTGCGTCGTTAGTGCTGAAATTACCTGGCATTTTTTGGTACCATCAGGCCCACTCTCCAGGCCTGACTCCCCACAGCCAGCCTCTCAGGGACGCCCACCGGAGGCGGGGGCCCTCTGCACGTCCCAGGGCAGCTCCAGGCCCCTAGGAGGTGATTAATAAAGGCCGACCTCGACCCTGAGCGCCCTAAGACCGCAGGGGCTTGGAGTGAGGGGGAGAGCTTGGAACAGGCAGGAAATGGGGGTGGGGCAGCGAGACAGTGGCTCCACCGATGCCTTAAGCTGGATTCCGTGACCCCGTCCAGCCACTGTCCCCATCACATGGTCTGAATCACAGGGCTCCTCGAGGGCAGTGGGGGGAGGGGTGCTGGTGAATTTCCTGGGCGCATCTGCAAAATGCCAGCAGTAGGAGGGCATGTGCTTTTTTCTGGGGGAAGGGTCTGCAGCTTTCGTGATTTCCAGAGGTTTCTGTGACTCAGAAAGTTACCATAATTTAAGCGCTACACTGGAGAACCCCTGTCCGTGAGTCTGGGAGGATGCAGTGATGGAGGTCATGGGAGGCTCTCTTGGCTGCATTCTTATCTCCCTGACAGTGTTTAGCTCATCTTCCTGAATCCTTTGAAGTCGCAGTAAATAACTGTTATAACTATATACAAGGTTATAAATACCCATGGTGAAAAATGTGTAAATCACAGGAGAATTTCATAAAGAAAATTAAATCACTCATCACTACTTTCGGATTAAGAGAAGGCTTTTGGCAGCCAGACAGTCCTCAGGGCAGCAGAGCGCTCCCGGCAGGAGAGACAGAATGAAAAGCTTCCTCTGGGAGAGGCCGCACTGCCTCAGAGCCAGGCCTATTTATAGCTGGTGATGTTGCTGGGGAGGCAGGAGCAGCATGTAAAGATGCCATCTGGGGATCTGGGGACCGTGAGGCAAGGGGCCCTGCCGCACCTTGAAGTATCAGGTCCTCTTAGGGCCGTGAGGTCCGTGCCCAGGCCCAGCCTGGCGCCGGCTGGAGCTGAGGGCGGTGGGTGCCGTGCGGAGTGCCCCTGGGCCCACAGACCTTAGGCAGACACTCGCCTGCCTAAGCAGCCGCTGTGCCTCAGGGGGAGTGGGGGCAGAACGCACCTGCATCAGGGGCTCAGGCGTGGTCTCCAGCTGTTCTGGGTGGGGACGGAGCCGTGGCGTCACAGCCCCGGGCATCTACCCGCAGCAGTCCGCCTGGGACCTTCCGCAGCACCGGTGAGTGCGTTCCCTTCCATGCCGGGGACTGGCTTTGATCAGCCCTGCTGGGGCCTGGGGGGAGGCGGGGGCGGGCAGTCCTGTGTGAGCCCCCCCCACTGGGAACGGCCTGTGGGGGACGGCTGCTCCTCCCTCCTCCCCAGATCTCATCTGATGTGCGGCGTCATGTTTCCAGGTCCCCTATTCCCCTGGCCGTATGAAAGCACAGGACGGCCGCTCAGCCCTGGGTTATAATTTAATGTCTAAACTCAGGACCTTCTCTGGGGGAGAGTCCAGATCTTGCACAGAGTGTAAGGCAGTGACAGTTTCCTGCCGTGGGCACCACACTAAGACGCCTTCCCCACCCTCGCCTGTCTCAGCAGTGGGACCCGCCAGCCTGTCCTGGGAGGAGCACGGTCACACTGACTTTTCTTTTTTTTTTAATTAGTGGTGAGGAATGATGGGTTCTTCTCTTTCCTCAAGCCTGGACGTTACAGCCTCCTGGAGCCTTTTCCGCTCCTCCTTCCTCTGTGGGGGGGCACACCCGTGTGTCCCCAGAGTGTGACCCTGCGTGTCCCCACGTGTTCCTGCATGTTTCCAGCGTGTCCCCAGGGTGTCTGTGTCTCTGGTTCTCTTGGCACAAGTGCAGTGCCCCCTCGCGGACTCCGTGTGGCCTCCTGCCCTGAGCCACCCTGTCCCACCTGTGTGACTGCATGTCTGCTGAGCGCCTGCCAGGGGGCAGGTCAGTCGGAAGCCTTGCTGCAGTGACCTCGTGCAGGCCTCACACGCCTGCTGTCTGGGCTGCAGCTGGGAGAGTCAGCCACCTGTGCAGGCTGTGGGGCACGGGGTGCCCTCGAATGAGACTCGAGCTGGCCCTGGAGAGCCTGCGACCCTGGGTCCAAGCTGTCTGTCAAAAGCACGAGCACACCCTCCTTCTCCATCCAGGTGTGCGCACTTTGTGTGCTCACTGACCCTCAACCCCACTCTGGTCATTTAATGCTGTATGACAGACTGTCCCCAAGCCAGGCCTTTAAGACAGTGACCCCGTTTGCTTTTGCTCCCAAATCTGTCAGCCAGCAGGGGCGGTCCGCATTCCCTGACCTCAGCTAGCGGTTTGCTGGCCAGGCGGGACCATCCGAGGCTGCCCTGCTTAGTTGAGTGTGGGTTGAGTGGCCGGCACAAGGCTCCTCTGTCTCTGTGTGGCGTCTCTCCAGAACATTCACCTGTCCCAAGAGGGAATAGGGAGCCTGGTTCTTTATCCTGTGGCTGTGTCCCACGGTCCAGCCAGCAGGGGACATGCCCCTGGCCTGAGGGGTGGGACCTCACGAGGTGGGGGGGCAATGCTCTAGGGTGCCCCCTCTTCTTGGTGCTTCTGGTGCTTCCCAGCTGCAGCCCAGACAGCAGGCGTGTGAGGCCTGCACGAGGTCACTGCAGCAAGGCTTCCGGCTGACCTGCCCCCTGGCAGGCGCTCAGCAGACACCAGTTGTGGCAGCACCTGCAGCCCCTGAGCCTGTGCCCCTCGGCCTTTGACGGCCCCTGGCCTGCATTCCTCGGGGCTGGCTGCACCCTCTCCCTGAGGCGGGACACACCTCTGTGGGTAGACGGCCCCCACGGCCACGCTGCCCACGATGCTCCGTTCGGATTCCCTGCTGCGTGGTCAGCTTCCTTGGGGTCTGAGGCTCCGTTCCCCCTGACGCCTGCAGGTCCCGTCCCCCCGGGCCTTCCACCCGGCCGGGGCCTCTCCGCGAGAAGTGCCCGTCCGGGCCCCCCGCCTGTTTCTCTGGACTTGCTTTCTTTTCCTCATGGAGTTGGAGGGACCTTTACGGGTTCTGAGGACGAGCCGATATTTGCTGCATGAGTCTTGTGCAGCGGGCCTTTCTCTGCCCCGAGGACGCCACACACCCTCAGCCCCGAGGCCTGAAGGCCGCGGCCCGTCCCCTCCGCGCTGTGCTTCTGTCTGGCCGCCACTTACTGAAAACTTGCTCCTCCCATTGTCTGCAGGGGCCACCTTGTCACACACGTGTGCACGTGTGCACGGGCTCTGGCGTCCCAGGGGTGATTCTGTCCCTGCACCAGAGGGTGCTGTCTTCACCTCCGGACCTTCATCTCGAGTCTCAGTGCCCACGAGCACACCTCGTTCCTCTTTTAAGGTCACTGTGTGTGCACAGCCCTTCGCCCCATACGCCAGACAGAAATCGTCGGAGTTTTTATCCGGATTAAACTAAAACTATGGTTGAATTTAGGCACAGTTCACGTCTTTTTGTAGGTAGATTCCAAACTGTGTGTCTAATGTGATCATTTGGATCTTTCGTTTCCTTCAGTGGCTGAGTTTTCTGTGGCGATGGGCTTGTGCGTTCTTTACGAGCTGTGTTCCTAGGAACTGGTATTTCTTCACATTCTAAATGTTGCACTTCTAAGTGCCATTTACTGTGCGTCTTTGCTGCTGCCCGGAAATGACATGGCCCTTCGCAGTTGACCGAGTATCCAGAAACACCGCTAGACTCACTCCCTGGTTCAAATCATTGTCCTGGGCTCCTCGGGTTTGCCGTGTGTACAGCCCTACAAACGGCACAGAATGAGTTTTTTCCCACAAGTTTTGTATCTTCGTCTCCTTTTCTTATCTTTCTGTCCTGACACGGGCGATACAATACTTGCTCCAACTTAAAAACAAAAGCTTCCAATATGTCGTTTCAAGTGTGGCGGCTTTTTTCAGTTTTTTGCAGGTGACCCTTTGTCTCAGAGTAAGAAGTTTTCCTCCTTTTTTGATTTACTAAGAATTTGCTTGATGCGTAGGTGCTGACTTCCTCCAGGTGCTTTGCCTGCGTTGATGAAGGTGGCGTCGGTGTGACGGGCTGCACTGACTGACCGTCGAATTTCACCGGCCTTGCGTTCCCGGCCCGGCCGCAACTTGACTGTAAAGTGTTGATGCTTTGTATCTTTGATGGGATTATGTTGGCTCTCATTTTGTCCAGGATTGTGAAGAAAAGTTTTTGTATTCACGGCCAGCTTCTCAGATCTGCCTTCGGCGTGAGCCGACTCTGGCCGCCCCGCCCCTCCTCTCCCTCTGCCCGGGCCCCCACCTCAAGGCCAAGCGGGACTCCCAGCAGGCAGCTGTCGTGTGGCTGTTCTGCCCTTGGAGCCCATCCCCCAGGGGCCTCCGGAGCCCGGCCCCACCTGACCCTCGGGGCCACCGCCCTGGCTTCTCTCCTCCACGCGCTGTGCTCTGTGGAGGACGTGCCTCCTCTGGTCCCTCTGGGTCCCTGAGCGCTCCGAGGTGGCTGTGACCAAGGGCCACAAAATGGTAGCTTCACACACTGAAGTTTATCCTCTCTCCATTCTGGGGCCAGAGGCTTGGTGTCCAGTCGGGGTCTTGCTCCCTCCAGAGCGTCTTGGGGAGGGTCCTTCTTGCCTCTTCCAGCTCCCAGGGTTCCAGGGCTGTGGCTCCGTCATCACGTGGCCTCCCCCACGTCTGTGTCTCTGTCTAAGAACGCTTGTCACTGGGTTCAGGCCTCCAGGCAAATCCAACCCCACCTTGAGGTCTTCAGCCCGATGACGCCTGCCAAGACCCTTTCTCCAAGCGAGGTCACATTCACAGGTTCTGGGGGTCAGGATGTGGCCATGCCTTTCTTGGGGACGCCTCTCATCCCATGACCCTTGTTCCCTGCAGAGGGCGCACATTTGACCCCCAGGCTGCCCGCAGGCACTGACAGAGACCCCTGGCCGGGCACTTGTAGGACCCAGCAGTGTGCTGGGGGACTGGGCTGCTAGAAGTTTCCACCTGTGTCCGCACCCAACCCGTAGGGCACCCCCTGCATGGGGGCTTCTGTCCAGGAGCCTGAAGTCTCCTCCGGCTCAGCCCGCCTGCCAAGACCGAGGTGTGAGGTGGAGGAGACGCGGCCCCCACACGCTCGGGGCTGCAGGGTTTCCCGTGTCCTGGCGGGGCCCCGTGTGGAGGGCCTGCGGGCAGCGCGTCTCAGGACACTCGGGGGAAGCCTGGCCCAGACGGTGAGCCGCGGGGATCGAGTCTGTTCCCGGGCCTGGGCAGCCATCTCGGAGCCAGGGTGCCCTGAGCGCCTCTGAGGACCTTCTGGCCCCGGGGCCCCCGGGGGGCTGAGCCCCATGCCCCTCTGTCCCTGCTGGTGCCCGGGGGCCGCGCCCCCACGCCACTCTGCTATCCTTGGCTCTGGGGCCTTCTCTCAGGATTGGGGGTGTGCCGTGGTGCCCCTTGAGTTGTGTCACCTGTTGGGACTGTCCCTTGGCCCCCATACCCTTCATTTTCTGAGATCCACAAGCAGACGTGGTCTGCTTCACACTCCCGGCGGGCTGTGGTTTTGGATTCCCTATGAAACTCTCTGAGGGAAGTGGGTCTCCCTGAAGTCCCCGGCTTCATGGTGATGAGAGAGTGTCCTGCTATCAAGGGGCAGGGGAGAGTGACCCAGAAGCCCCAAGGTAGGTGGGGGTTGAAGATGCCCCTGCCTTCTTCCATTTCCTGTTCTGTAGAGGTTCCTGCCCCACAAAGTCATCTTTTGGAGAGCACACAGCCTGTCCTGGGCCCTGTGCTGGCTGCCCGCCCCCCAACCCC
>PJEM01014296.1:0-17568 GCA_004023845.1 Helogale parvula
TGCTGAAGTGAACATCACATGTACCCTAACCTGTCGAGCTGTGGCCACCACGTGGCATCTTGCGCCACTCCCCGCCCACCGTCCCAGCTCCTGCTTAGCTGCTTCCCCCACCCACAAACCTGCCTGAGACCCTCAGTCCTGCAGCCTGCCCTGGGACAGCAGCAAGGGGGCCGCGCCTGGGACTTCCGGGTCTCTCGTTCCCCAGGGCCCCTACCGCCACATAGCTAGAGTGCAGCCTGCACCAAAGGCCACCTGCTCACTTCCCACTGCCCTCCCTTGGAGGCACCAAGGGGCACCGGCCCACACCCTCATCTTTCTCTGATGACCCCTTTCCCCGACTTCATACGGGCTTCTCTCTTCTCTCCCAATCACGAAGCAAAGGCTGCAGCGCGTGTGGCGGGATGTGTGCGGGGCAGACTGTCCATAAGCAGCTAGAACCCCTTGGTGCGCAGCTGGTGTCAGTGAGTGGGCAGACGGAGATGGAACCCGGACAAAGTTGGAGGCCAGAAGGGACGGGGAGAGATGCGGCTGCGTCGGTCCTGGGGAGGGGAGGACTTCGCCATCACCCCCACTTCTGAGCGTGTGTCTCACACCGGATTGAGTGGAGCCAACATTTATTGGATGTCACCCGCATTCCAGGCCCTTTGCTGGGTCACGAGAGAGGTGACGAGTGAGCAGGCTGGGGTGGGAGCGAGCGATGCGCTGGGTCCCCAGCTGGAGAGCCACTGAGTTCAGACCCACTCTGCACTCAGCCGCTCAAGAGAGTCAAGACACAAACGTGGTCACCGCACACCTGGCACAGGACCCACCTGGCAGGTGGTGTCCCTGTGACCCTTAGCATGATGGAACGGTGGCGCTGGGTCAGAAAGGCCTGGGTTTGCGACTCGCTTCTGCCGCTTACAAGCTTGTGACCTCAGACAGACCCCTCCACCACTTGGGACCTCAGTTTTGTCAGAGGGGGTAATAATAACACCACCCCACTGCACTGTTGTAAGAATAAAATGAGGTGGCTCATGTAGGACCATGGCTGAGTGTTCACCAGGCAGTAAGTACCCCACCAAGGTTTGCTTGGATAGCCGCCGCCATGACGGTATACGTGGGAAGTGGAGGGAGACATGTGGACGTGGATGAAGGAGGGGATAACTTTGACTGAGCTTCCAAGGACCTGGAAGTTTCCATTCCATCAGGTGGGGAGGGCTGGCAAGTCTATGCTTGGTGGCCCAGGTTCCCTCCTGTCATACATCATTGAATTTCGAGTAGGTCCAGAGGAAGACCAGAGCTGCCAAGGGGCACAAGTCCAAGGGACACCATTCACAAAGACCCCGAGGTGAAGGGCGCCCCTGGGCTTATGCAACAGCAGCCCTGCCTGGGATGTGCTGGCTGGCCACAGGGCAGACCAGCCCCTGACTTGAGGAGAGACGAGGCTGTGGGCAGGAAGAAGGTAGAAGAGCCATGACCGGGGCCCACAGCCGGGACTCAGCTTCCCCGCCGCCCCCAGCATCCCCACAGCCTCCCTGGCTCTCCCTGCAGAGATGGTCACTCTTCCTGTGTTTGGTTGGATCCCGGTGGGTCAGGGAAATAACGAGCAAGCTTGCCCTCCCCTCACTTAGCTCAGGGCTCCGCGAGGCCAATTAAACCGCGTGCTAGTCACCTACACAGGGGAGAGTGGAACCAGGGTCAAGTGAAGCAAAAATATCTCTATGCTCCGTTGTGGAGAGGGGAGCTGTCACCCCAAATCCAGCTCGCACACTCATGCCTTCTGGGGCAGGTCTGCTTCGCAGAAACACAGGCAGCTGAGCCTCACAAGGGTCGCCAAATTGCTGCAGAGTGCAAGTATCCACTCATCCACCCCTCCATCCATGCATCCACTCATACATCCATCCATCCCTCCATCCATGCATCCACCCATTCATCCACTCATCCATCCAGTTCATCCACCCATTCATCCATCCATCCATTCACCCATTCATACACCCATCCATCCATCCATCCACTCATCTGTCCACCCATCCATCCATTCATCCACTCATCCATCCATCCATACATCCACCCACCCATCCACCCATTCACCCATCCATCCATCCATCCACCCATCCATCCACCCATTCATCCACCCATCCATCTACCCATCCATCCCTCCATCCACTGATCTGTCCACCCATTCATCCACTCATCCATCCACCCATCCATCCATTCATCCACTCATCCATCCATCCATCCATCCATCCACCCACCCATCCACACGTTCACCTATCCATCCACCCATCCACCCATTCATCTACCCATTCACCCATCCATCCATCCATCCATCCACCCATCTTCCCCTCCATCCATCAAACACAGATGGGGACTCCTCTGTACTAGGTGCTGGGGACACAGTTCCATATCACAGGGCTCTCTTCCAGTTGGGGAGAAAGGCATCAGTAAGTCCATCAGAGAGTGGTAGAAGGTGACTGACCCCAGAGAGAAGACGAAAGCAGGGCTGGAGGTCAGGAGTGTAGGTGTTACAGTGTTGAAGATGACAGCTAGCAAAGGTCTGGTGTTGAGGTTCTAGCAAAGTCTTGAAGGAGGTGCAGCAGCGGGATGGTGGGATCTGGGGTCGAGGCATCAGGCGCAGGGAAAGAAGCTCTCCTAGCTTCCCCTGTCAGTGTCCCAGGGCTGTCGTACTAAAGCACCACCAACGGCGTGCCATGACACAACAGAAAATAATTCTCAGCCCAGAGGTCAGAGTGCAAAATGAAGGAGTGAGCAGGGCTGGTGGGTCTAGGAGGTTTGGAAGGACACTCTGATCCGGGCCTCCCTCCTGGTTTCTGGAGACACTGGCCTGTGGACACATCACTCCAACCTCTGCTCTGCCCCACGTGGTCTTCTCCTGTGTATTCCCATGTGTCTTTGCCTCTTTGTATAAGGACAGTAGTCACTGCTGGGGCACCTGGGTGGCTTAGTTGGTTGAGCGTCTGAATTCAGTTCAGGTCATGATCTCACGATTCATGGGTTTGAGCCCCACATTGGCTCTGTGCTGACAGCTCAGAGCCTTGAACCTGCTTTGGATTCTGTGTCTCCCTCTGTCTCTCTCTGCTCCCTCCCCCCTTGCACTCTCTCTCTCAAAATAAATAAATGTTTTTAAAAAAGGACACCAGTCCCTGGATTTAGGGCCCACCCTGATCCAGCATGACCTCTTCTCAACTTAAGAGTCTGTTTCCAAATAAGATCGCATCCTTGAATTCTTGGAAGTTATGACTAGAATGTACGTTGGGGGAGGGTGGTGACAGTTCAACCTGGTCACCCTTCCAGTCAGGAGGTAACGGTAAGGGTATCAAAATTCCCGTTCCCTGTGCCCTCCCTCTGGGCCAGGTTCTGTGCTATGCTGCCCACATGGATTCACCCAGGGTGAGGCAGGACGCGAGTGCCCCCATGTATACAGTAGCCCTGCTCAGAAGTCCTCCCCTCCCCCTCCATGCCCTGTGGAACCCCTCAGTCAGGTGCAGCCTTGGTCTCCAGAAGGTCCCACGGGCCACAGTGCCAAACACAGAACCCACCTTCCTCAGGCATCTGTCACACCTCCCACTTCAGGTCCCAGCACACGTCTCAGTGAGGTGGGAGGAACAGCCACCACTGTCTGTCACCTGGGCTTGGTGGCCCCAGCAGCGCTGCAAGGAAGGGGGCTGGGAGAGCCCCAGCGGAGTGTATGAGTGATTTCACCAAATCCTCTCATGAGCCCCAGGTTGGGGGTCGAGGTTACTCCTGTTCTGCAGAAGAGGCAGCCAAGGCACTGAGAGGCAGCACCCCAGCCTTGATCATACGGACCTTGTACCAAACGGACCCAGCTGGGGCCGCCCCTCCGTCCTGGAGCATAGGAGGCAGGTGGTAAATGCAAGCCGTGGTTACCATTATTGCCAGCTCCGGTTCTCCTCTGTATCGGATCCTGTGTCTCAGCCCCTCGGCACCGTGAGGGCGGGGATCTGAGTTGATCTCCCCGAGTCCCGGCGCCCAGGAGGGTGTAGTACTTTCTCAAACATTCTGGGCCCTCCAAAACATTTCTCACTCCCTGCAAGGCTGCCTAGGCCGTGAGCCCCTTGAGAGCGGGGCCCTGAGTCTCACCTCCTCTGTCTCCCAGGGAGCCCGGGACAGTGCAGGGTCCGAAGAGCTCAAGCACATCAGCAGGAGGGCAGCCACACACAGAGCAAGAGACGCCGGAGCGGGTGCTCTCTGGAGCCCACCGTCAGGCCCCGTCTATAACTGGGGCTCCTGTCTCTGCCCCGCCTGCCTCCCGTGGCAAGGACCAAGTAAAATAAGCTGAATGAACCCAAACCAGTGGGCTGCATGAGGTCCTTCACGTGGGAGGGGGGCACACAAGGTGCCCTGCAAGTCACAGTTAGTGGCCAGGCAGGACCACTCACTCACACACTCTGCACCCTGTGCCCATCCCATATTTCCCACCTCCATGCCTGGAATGCCCTCATTCCAGCCCCCCTCTGTCTCCCGGACCACTCCAAGCCATGCTTTAGGACTCCATTCAGCACCCCCTGGGGTGGCTAAAACCCCAAATGCTGACAACACCAAATGTTGGCAGGGACATGGAGCAATTGAACTTGCATAAGTTCTCGAGAGAGTGTGGGATGGAAAGCTCCTTGGCAGACAGACTGGCTGTTTTCTAGAAAGTTCAGCATCCCCCTGCCCTGTGGCCCTGTAATTCCACTCCGGGGTCTTTACCCAAGCACAATGAAATCACATGTTCACAGAAAGACTTGCTTCTGTGAATCTCCATAGCTTTCCTTACAGGGACAGAAACGGAAACACCCCAGATGGCTAGCGGTAGGTGAATGTTTAAGCAAATTGTGGTCCGTCTCTTTGCGGGGGTGGGGGGTGCTGCCCAGCCGTGACAAGGGACAGCAGCACAGAGGACTCCAGAGATGGGCTCAGTTTGTGTCCATGGTTGGTTGATCCTAGATCAGGCAAAAGCGAGCTTTGTGTTTAAATTTTTTTTAATATTTACTCATTTTTGAGAGAGAGACAGACGGAGTGCAAGGGGGGAGGGGCACAGAGAGAGAGGGAGACACAGAATCGGAAACAGCTCCAGGCTCTGAGCTGTCAGCACAGAGCCCAACGTGGGGCTCAAGCCCACAAACTGTGAGATCATGGCCTGATCTGAAGTCAGACATTTAACTGACTGAGCCACCCAGTCACCCCAAGTGACCTATGTGTTTAAAAATCAGAAGAGCAGAAGACGGTGATTGGCTAGAAGAGGTGTTTGAAACAGTTTCTAGCATATTCTAGGCGGCAGTTATGGGGGTGTGTTAAACATACTGAAGTGACTATGTAAGATCTGGACACTACCTTGAATACACCTCAATTACATGTGTCTGTGTGTGCACACGCGTGTGTAAAGACACCCTGGGCCCTCCCCCGCCAAGATGCCTTCCCCGTGTCCACCCTGCTCACGCCAGCTGAGCCAGGAGCACCTTCCCGCTCAGAGTCGGGACCTCCACCGGCACCTGCCCAGCTGCTCGGCCCCCCGCCCTCGGGGCGCTCCTGCCAGCCCTGTGCACCGAGGCGTCCCCTCGAGCCCAGCCCCGCTCCGGATGCCGCTGGGGGATCTACAGACATCTGCTGAACAAATGAGGAAATGATCCCTGAGTCTCTATTTATGATTGTAGCTACAGTTTAGACCCAGGTTTGTGTCCACAAACCTCACTTTCACACCCTACTTCCATCGATCTCCATTAAACCATTTCGGTCCATAAACTCAGTTTCTAGTGCGTCTGTATCCCTAACTCTCTCTGAACCTCCAGGGCTCCCGGGAAGGTGTAGGCATGGGTCCCCGAAGGCTGACAGACCAGCAGCCGCTGCCGGAGCCCCCCCACCCTGATCTTGCCCACTCCCAGAGACCCTCTGCGCCCCCTGGCCTGGCCTCCTCTCCCAGTGGGCGCTCCGTTCCTGCTCTGAGACACTGCACACTGTGCAGGGACTTCAAGGTCAGGCTCTGATTGGACAGAGCTGGGCTGGATTTCTGGCACTGTTATGTGACCTTGAGCAAATCTTTTCTTCTCTCCAGCCTTGGTTTACTCATCTGTGCAATGGGATAATATTAGTGCCTGCTTCAGAGGACTGTCAGGGGGACCCGGTGAAGTTTTGCATGCAGAGCACTTAGCTGGGTGCTTGAGGGGAACCGGCCAGCCAGGTAGCCCCGCGCGTCCCCCCGGGTTGTGCGCGTGGGTCTCCCAGCAGACCGAAGACCGAGTAATTCCCAACCCACCTCTCCCTACCCGCCGAGGGAGCTCCCAGCGGCCTTCTCAGCTCCAAGGGCACTTTCAGCTTAGGGGGCCTGGCGGGCTCAGTCCAAAGAGCATGCGAGGGGGGCCTGGGTGGCTCAGTCGGTTAAGCATCGACTCATTTTGGCTCACGTCATGGGTTCCAGCCTCTCACTGGGCTCTGTGCTGACAATGCAGAGCCTGCTTAGGATTCTGTCTCCCTCTCTCTCTGCTTTTCCCCCACTTGCTCTCTCTCTCAAAATAAATAAAAATAAAAATAAACTAAAAAAAGAGAGAGAAGGGCATGAGATCTTGAACGTGAGGTCGTGAGTTCAAGCCCCGTGTTGGGTGTAGAGATTACTTAAAATAAATGAAAAAAAAAAATTTTTAAAGGGAATTTTCAGCTCAGACCAAACAGCCCTGGCTAATTTGAAAATGAGGCTCCCCGTGAATCCCAAATACCAGATGGGGGCAGACATTAGTCACAGAGAGAGGGACAAGGGGGGAGATGTCGGTCAAAGGGCACATGCTTCCAGTCAGACGAGGAATAAATGCTGGAGAATCCAATGCACAGCGTGGTGACCGTAGTTAAGGGCGCTAAGAAATTGCTAAGAGAGTGAATCATAAACGTTCTTAAAACGTTTTCACCCAGAAAAGGAGACGGTAAATATGTGCCGTGATGGAGACATTAGCCAACTCTGCGGTGGTAACCATGGCACAGTATAAAAGTTCATCAGGTCAACAGGCTGCAGACCTTAAACTTGCACAATGTTACATACTAATTATATCTCAATAAAACTGAGGGAAAAATATTGTAGTACAAAAAATTAGTACATACTTTTTATTAAAAGTCAATTATTTACATTTTTAAAAAGCAATTTACATTTCAAAAAATAAAAGCAGATCGAGATTACAGAACCCCCTCCCCCTCCCTGGCTGCAGGAAAAAGGAAGAAATGAGGACTTTGCGAAAGCAGATGGCCAAGTGCCGAGTGTGAAAATCACTGTGGGCAGAAGCGGGCGGCCCCACGGAAAGGTGGGGAAGTTCATCACTCTTCCCCAGTGGGCACAGCGGACTGAAGGCCACCGCTTCCTTACCAGGCCCTCAGCCCGTGTCCTGACCCCAGGCACACCTGGGCGGTCACCTCAGGCCTGGGCCCGGGGTTGGAGGCCGGGCTCTGGCCCTCACTCAAAGCTGTGTGACCTGGAGTAAGTCACTGAACATCTCTGAAGTGATTATAGCTCAGGTCCCTCTCAAGGGCCCAGCACAATAGTGATGCTCGACACGGACTTGGTATAGAATGAAAGCCAGTCCCCACTGGACTACGTTCCATGCTGACAGAGAAAGTGGGGAAACTGAGGCACAGGGTTGCTTACGGTGACTCCAGTCATCTGAGGGGCAGAGGGACGCAATTCCAGAGGTGACCTCAGCTGCTCCAGGCAGAGTCCCTGGTGGCACCTGTCTTCTCTCTCCTGTGTACCCCACAAAGCCCTCTCTCCACACAGGTCTGTTTGCCAGAAGCACATGTTCCAAAGAAATGAGGAAAATACGAAGAAGGGAGAAAAATCCCCCCAAATCCCGGCACCTGGTGCCAACTTGGGGTGAGTCGGCAGCGTCCCATCCAGCATCCTTCCGCACGTGTCCATGTCTGCCCTCGTGGGTACGATTTTACGTAAACGGGGCCAAGCGCCACCGTACGTCAGGCCCAGCGCTGCTCACACGACAGCAAGTGGGCACGTCTTTGGGCGTCAATAAAAACGCCCCCGCCTTCGTTTCCCCCGGCTGTGTGCTAGAGACTCTGTTGTGCGGCCAGATCCTGGTTCCGTCCGTCAGTCCCCGACTGGGGTCTTTGGGATATGAGCGCTGGCAGCAGGTGACCCGGGCAGTGACACCTTTCTCTGACACACCCCGGTGACAGGCGCTTGCGGCTCGCGAGGCAGTCTCCCTCCATCTTCAGGTGGCTCCAGGATTGGGGGCCCCTTCCTGGGGCAGAGGCCAAATCTCCCCCGCAAGAACTTCCCCACGCTCATGCCAGCTGTGCACTTGGGGTGACACAGGTCATCCTCCCCTTGGCCTCGGTCTCCTTGCCCCCCACCCCGAAGCCAGCCAGCATCCTCCCAGCCCCCCACTACCTGCCGTCGGAGGGAAGGCGCCTTCCCCACGTGCTTTGGGAAGCCTCCCAGGCAGGTGTGAGGTTTGCCGTTTAGAGGTCAAGAGCCCCAGCTTTGACCTGGACAGAGCTGGACAGCCCGGGGTTAAGATCTCAGCTCCACATCGCCTGGCTGTGGGAGCCAGAGGAGGCACTTGACCTGTCGCTTTCCTCACCTGTGAAGTGAGTTTAATGACAGTCCTGACCTCATGCTACTGCAGAGATTTCCAGTGCTGTCCCTGTAAACCACTTAGTTCAGGACCAGGCCTGGTAGGGACTAAATAAATGCTAGGTGGCGGGGAGGTCCCAGTCCGTGAGGGTCCTGGAGACACGCCTAGTGGGGCTGAGACACCCCAGCCCCCCCTCCCCCGCCATCAAAGGCTTGATGAGCTCATCTCAAGGAGGGGAGGACCCCAGCGACTCAGGGCGGAGGAGGGCTGCAGACACGGAGCGGGATCAATACATTATTAAACAGCAACGATGCAAATGAAGGAAAATTAATGAAGGCGCTCCCTCTGCCCCCACCCCCCCAGCCCCCACTCTTCCTTGACTTCGAGATTGCTGACAAATTCTCTGGAAAATATCAAAACAGCCTCCGGCGGGAACCTGCCACAGCGATGCACCATTATCTATTATTGATGTAAACCTTGACAAGTTCTCTTTTTAAGGAAGGCGAGCATGGGAGAGAGCTGCTAATCTGTGTTTAAAGGGATAGATTCTCGTTTCTCCCTCCCCCAGGCTCCAGCCACAGGAGCACCTGCAAAACGCAGCCCCCTCCATCTGGCCCGGTACCCTCTCCGCCTCGCTGTGCAGGGAAGAGACGAGATCTGGGGAAGCTGGACAGCTGTAGGTAAGGAGAGGTTCGTGCCTCTCACCACCTTCTCCATGTTGGTGCCTCAGTTTTCCCACAATTAATGGCATGGCCTGGGGACAGGAGGGCGGGGCAGGGAAGATGACAGGAAACCAGGGGGCTCTGACTCCCGCCTTCGGCAACACAGGAGAGGCATGCCTGAGGCAGAGGGCGGTCTGCGGTGAACCAGCATCTCACACGCTAGGACCCTAGGATCCATTCTGCAAAATGGAGTCAGTTCAAAGCTGGTGATTTTACATTGTTAATACTCAAATACCTCAGCCATCCAGAAATCACTGATGAACAACTCAAGTTATCTAGAATATTGAGGAGATTAGAAAAAGGAAGCTCAGTCTTTAATTTTTCTAAAGGAGCCGTCTCAAAGCTGCAAAACCCAAGCATTGAAGTTCATGCACTTGACCCACAGGGGAGTCCCGGGTCCCATAACTCTTGTTCTAGAAGGTTTCTAACCAGCAAGGGCTGTTCTTTTCTCTTCTTCCAGCAGGTTCGAAATGGTGATACTTGGGAAGGGGGAAGGGAGAGAAGACTTTGTAAAACAGCAGTGCTGGGCGGGAGGCAGCCAGAGAGAGCGATGGTGTGTAACAAGGAGAGGCAAGAAGGGAGGAGGCGGAGCCGTCTGGGGCCGTTTAGTGTGGGGACAAGTGCCCTCATGGGGCTTCCGGTCTGGCAAAGAGTTAGACATAAGCTGTTTGACTTGCTTAAATTTAAAGTAGTCATAAGAAGTGCTTTAGGGAAATGGCATCTCTGAGAAATGCAGGATCACACGCTCATTGCTGGGTTCATGGGTGATCGCAGCGGGCAGAGTAGGGAATTCGAGAGTGCAGCATCCACAGGTCACACACTTGGATGCCTTTATGGGCGGAGCCAGCCCCTGGGAATGAGAGCCACAGGAGGGGCGGGGTCATAGCGAGCATTGGTGACCGCGGCACACTGGACACCACAGCCCTGGTCTCAAAGGAAGCTGTCCCTGCCCTCCGGCACCCTGGAGATGGAGGAATTTGTGCCCCCTTTTCCAAAAGAAGGTAGAAATCGAATTTTAAGATGAGATTTCCCAGTTTTCAAATCTCGACACCTAATTCTTTTTTTCTAAAACAGCGTGCGGGCCAAACAAAGCCCACCCACGGGCTGAGCCCAGCCTGAGATCCGCCGTGTCCGGCCTCTCTCTTCTCTCTGATGAGGAAGATGAGGCAGGGAGAGGTTCGGTGGCTATGGGACCGGCTGCACTGCTTGGTGGCCTTTGAAGGCTTCAGTGTCTTTTTTTTTCTTTTCTTTTTTTTAATATTTATTATTGGGAAAGAGCAAGTGGGAGAAGGGGCAGAGAGAGGGGGACAGAGGATCTGAAGAGGGCTCTGCACAGACAGGCTGACGGCAGCCAGCCCGACCCGGGGCTCAAACTCCCGAACCGTGAGATCATAACCTGAGCCGAAGTCAGATACTCAACTGACTGAGCCCCCCAGGTGCCCCTCGTGTCTTTTCTAAATTGAGCGAGAGGAGCTGGGGGTCTGGGGCGCATGGTAATAATATCAATTTGTCCCGCTTGTGCGAAGTCCTGCACGTGCTCTGTCACCGAGACCTCCAGGAAAGCCCACCGGGGGCGGGGGGCGGGGGCTGGTGCTGTCCTGCTGGCATCCGTGACGAAATACGGGCTCCGAGGAGTCAAGCAGCTCCGTAGGGTCCCAGAGGCACATGCGAGGCAGAGAGGACCGAGGGACCTGGCGCAAAGGCGGAGACCCTTCCTGGGACCAGGCGGTGAACTGCTTCTCCGTACAATGGAAGCCTTGCCCTAGCCCTTTCCTGGTGCTGCTCTAACACCAGGGCCACGGACTGGGTGGCTTCACATGGCCACATTCGTCATCCACAGTTCTGGAGGTCAGAAGTCCTGAAGTGAAGGTGTCAGCAGCGCTGGCTCCTTCCAGAGGCTCCTGGAGAGTCTGTCCCTTGCCTTCTGCAGCTCCTGGAGGCCATCTGCTCACCTGGCTCCCAGCCCCTCCCTCCACCCTCAGAGCCATTTCCCCTGCGTCCGACCTCTGCTGAGGCTCTGACCTCTCCTCCTCTGAGCCTCCTGCCTCCCTCTTATAAGGACCTCTGTGATCGCACCTGGCCTGCCCAGGGGACCCAGGGTCATCCTTGAATTAACCACACCTGCGGTGTCCCTTTGCCATATTTAAATTGTAAAAATTTGTTTATGCTTATTTATTTTTGAGAGAGAGAGATAGAGTGCAGCAGGGCAGGGGCAGAGAGAGAGGGAGACACAGCATCTGAAACAGGCTCCAGGCTCCAAGCTGTCAGCACAGAGCCTGATGCAGGGCTTGAACTCACAAACCGTGAGATCATGACTTGAGCTGAAGTTGGATGCTTAACTGACTGAGCCCCCCAGGCCACCTGTCCCTTTGCCATATCAGGTAACACAATCCTAGGTTCCAGGGATGGGACACGGGATCTTTGGGGAGCACTGTTCCAGCCCCCACAATGGTCTGCCCTGCAAAGACCCTTTGTCCTCACTGAGGGTGGGGGGGGGGGCAATGCAGACCACACCGGGAAGCTTTGAGAAGCCTGTGCTCGCAGGAAGCAAATCCCTGAAGACCCTGAGGAGCAGCTCAGGGAAAGCTGGGCGGGGGCTGCACCTCCAGTCTGGCCGGCCCCGCCCCTGAGGTTGGAATGATAGGTCAGGTGTCAGCGCAAAACCTTTCACCAACTTTTGACCCCTTGCCAGCCCTGCAGGGGTCACTTCCCGGGAGAGGGGCTAGGGCCCGGAACCCAGCATTCCCCATCCTATTCCCCCCTACCCCCGGCTGGAGGCCTCATTTCAGTCTGACTCTGTGGCACCCCCTCCCCGACGGTTCCAGAGCACCCCGCTGCCCCCGGCCCATGCGTCAACCAGCATGGTACCATTCACGACTTCGTTCAAGACATATGGACCAGGTCTCGCTCTGGGCCAGGCCCCGCACCAGGCGCCGGGACAAAGCTATACGGCTGGCAGACGGGCCCCACGCCCGGCAGAACCGTCAGTTTGGCAGGAGAGATCGGTATGAAGCACATAATCATTTAATTGCAGATATGAAAAAGTGCTTTGGGGCCATGGAATATTTGAGAAATGAGAAGCCTCATATGGTGCATTTCCTGGAGAACTGAAGGTTCCTTCTCGAAGGAACAATAGCGGTGGGGGAGGGGGGTGGAGGGGGGCCGGGGCGGGGGAGGGGAGAAGTGAACTCTCTCTGAAATGCACCACTACCTTTCCAAACCGAGTACACGAGGCAGCTTCATGGTCCGACCTTCCCCCTCTGCCTCACCCTTGCTCTGGGCCGCCAGTTGCTGACTCCCCTCTCCCATTTCGGAATCTGTACAGTTTTCTTTCCCCTCCACTGGACCATTGGGACCATTTGGGGGAAGGGGCCCAGCTCTTGGAGCAGCACCCGCTCCCTTGCCCTGCAGCCTGTGTCCTGTGGCTGGTGCCCAGGAGGCCATGGGGGGCGGGGGACCTCTGTGCAAGCCCCTCCAGGCTGGGGTGGAGCAAGCTTTTCCAGGAGCCCGGGGTCCTGGAGGCTGTCCAGGGCCGCAGCACCTGGGTCACACACCTGGTGGCGGACAACAGCCCCAGGCGGGTCCCTCCCCATCTCGGGGCCCCAGGCCCTCCGCCCGGAAGGAGACAGGGTGGGGTTTAGATGGTCTCAACGTTCCTTGCTGTTCTGCCTCGTGGGGCCCTTCCTTGACTTCTGAAAGGGGTCTCCAGGTCCTCACGCTCCTCCGGGGCTGGACTGCTGGCCCTGTGGGCGCAGAGCGGATGCCCCAACAGGAAAAGCGGCAGGAACAGCCTGCGAGCGGCCGCGGGAGGCGCGGGCCTCACTGATGTTCTCAAATGACGCTCCTGGTAGGGCTGGCACCTGCCCTGTGGCTGCGGCCCAAGGCTGCAGGCACCCCCACGGGGCTGTGCCATCCTGCCGCTCCGTGTGGAACCGCGGACACTGTGTCCTTGTCCGGGACGGGGCCAGAGCCTCGGCCGGCTGTAGGCCCCCAGGGATGCCTTCGCTGAGTTCCTAAGGGGTCCTCATCGCCCCCGGAGAGTGAGCTGAGTGGGGCGGCCTTTAATGCATGCACTCGGGAGCCTAGCTGCTCTGGGTTCAAGTCTACACTCTCTGGCTTGCTAGCCAGTGACCTTGGGCAAGCGGCGTAACTTACAGACTCCACTTTCTCATCTGCGTGAAGGGGGCACCGACCACACAGGGTCGCTCGGGGACGAAATGAGATCATAGCGTCCAGTCGAGGGTTTGGCATGTAGTAAGTGCTCAGTAAATAAATGTGCCTGTTATGTGGCGCCCGGGTAGCTCCGTGGGTTGAGCGTCTGACTTCAGCCCAGGTTGTGATCTATCAGTTTGTGAGTTCAAGCCCCCCATCAGGCTCTGTGCTGACAGCTTGGAGCCTGGAGCCTGCTTCAGATGCTGTGTCTCCCTCTCTCTCTGCCTCTACCTCCCACCCCTACTCTCAAAAATAAATATTTAAATTTTTTTAATAAAGTAAAATTAATGTGCCTATTACAATGGTCAACCTGACACTTCTAGTGGCTTCAAGGCCTTAGGGAAGGCCGTGCCCCTCAGAGGTGGGAGAGGTGGAGGTCTCAGCCGTCTTTTGAGTCTAAAGCTCCCATTCTGTGACCTGCAGCCACTGTGACTCCCCAGTCACTTCTTTCTAGCACTAGACTGTGGCCTTTTGTCCCCACGGCCCAGCAGACAGACCATCCCTCAGGGACAGGCGGGCAGAGGCAGGTGGAGCTGCCGGTGGGCAGGTAAGCTCGGCCTGGCTGGGACAGTAGAGGCGCTTGGTGCCGCCACCATGAAAGAAAGCCCAGGAACAAAGGTCATCCTTCCCCCCAGGCCAGAGGTCATTCCCACCTTTCAGAGAAGCCAGAAAATCTCCCCGGATTTAAGAGCTTAGGAGAGTTTAATTAAAGAAACTCATTGTTACTTTTAGAGGAAAAAAAATCCTTCTGCCCGCATTGATCCTCCCTTGAAAGATGTTTGCTTCAACAGAGCATTGGGCTGAGAGGGAGAAAGAGGATTCACAGAAGGACCACGGACGGACATGCTTGGGCAAGAGACCCGGCTGCCTAGGTCTGCAGGCTGGTGACCTAGCCCTGCCATTTGCCTCCTGAAATGATGGCTGCGTTCAGAGAGGGCCGGAGACCTCCCTGGCCAGTCCCCAGGGCCCACCTGGCCGGCCCTACCTTCCCCTCGCTGTCCTCCTGTCTGTCCTCTCCCCGGGAGAAGCTGGGGTGGCCACAGGGACCTAGCAAACAGTCCGGGTCCTGGGCGAGCAGCTCAGGGGCAGTGAGCTCTGTCTGCATCTGGGAGGCTCCTGACGCCTCACAGACGGCCCGGCTCACCCTGCTGTGGCTGGAGTGCTGGGAGAGGCTGGACTCCCAGACAGCCCCGTTGCACCCCTGAGTCACCAGGGCATGGGGCAAGGCCGCTGTTCCCAGCCCCCTGCCTGACTCCTCCCTCCACACCCCTTGCACCACCGCCACCCCCTGGGCTGCCCTGGGGCCGCCAAACCCTGAGGCTGGCCATTTGACCTCTCTGTGTCTCAGGGGATGGAGTCATCTGTAAAATGGGCACTTTCATGAGGTCACAGAGAGAGGCAGGGAGGCACTGGGCGTACGAGGGAGGACTCTGCCTGTAAAACGGCACCTATGGGCACAGGGGGACATTGGAAGATGCGAGGTGTCTCTGGGAAGTCAGGAGCAGGAGGCAGCCAGGCTCTGCACAGGGCAGAGTCTAAGATCTGGAAACCAGGCCGCAGGCCCCTGGCTCCTTCCTTGCCTGAGAAAAATGGCAGCTCACTAAGCCCAAACTGAGGCAGTGCTCTTTTTGGTCGTGTCTCCGATCACCTGAGAGAATGAATTGAACCGCTCCTCCTTATGCCTGCGTTGTCCACACACACAGGCTGCACCCTTGGCTGGGATCTCAGCTGTGGGGTGAGGGAACTGAGGGCCCAGAGGCTCCCTCGAGCAGGAAGGCCCTCCCAATGAGTCCCTGACAAGGGTCTTGGGCTGTGGTCTGGGAGTCCGGAAGCACTGGGGGGTGGGGTCGGATCCAGCCCAGTTCAGCACCTTGGACAAGACGCCCTAGTTTCTGACTTGGCATAAAGCTACGGGCCCTGCTTCCTCACAGTGAGGCCAGCACGGGGACGCCAAATGGCCAGAAGTGGGACTCACGTCCCCAGACTCCTGGCCAAGAGCAGGCTATCTGCTGTCTACCCAAGGTAGAGACCGAAGCAGGCATTCACATAGGAAGGTGTCCTAAACTGCAGGGGGTTTTATTAGGTTATGGGGAGGTCAACAGATCAGGAGACAAGTGCCACTGGAAAGGTAGTGGGG
This sequence comes from Helogale parvula, assembly GCA_004023845.1. Classification (NCBI taxonomy): domain Eukaryota; kingdom Metazoa; phylum Chordata; class Mammalia; order Carnivora; family Herpestidae; genus Helogale; species Helogale parvula. Next base: position 15,642 of record PJEM01014296.1, read on the forward strand.
GATACTCCCAGCTCCCAGGAGGAGGGAGGGCACCATGCCACGCAGGGCCACACGGGGAGGCACCAGGGTTGAGCAGGAGGCAGAGAGAGCCAGGGAAAAGCAGGGGCAGGACCCTTTGCTGTGGTTTCTGCAGGAAAGGAAAGGCAAGTCAGGGTAAACAGGCTGGGGATTGACTAGTTGGGATAATTTCAGCGTGCTATGGGGCCCATGGGGCTCTGGGGCTGTCCCTAGGGACCTGGCACCCTGCCCTGGGGTGGTTAGGGCAGCAGGATAGTGGCCCGGAGTGTGAGAGCCCAGTAAAGGAGGCTGAGGGTGTGGGCTCTGGACCAGGTTTGCATATGAAGCGCATCATCACAGGTACATCCTTTATGGTCACCAGGATGTGGCTAACCTTGGGAGGGGCAGTCCCCTCCAGGGTCAGCAAGAACCCCAAGATGACACAGGATCGACAATATGGAAAATTAAGAGGCGTGATTAATACAAAAGGATGGAAGTCTGGGAGTTGGAGCTGCAGGGCCCAAACTCCAGGGTAGCAACTGACCCCTCAGAGGGTCCCATTTGCCCAGTGAGGAAGGGCTGAGGTCCCCTGAGGAAGGATGCTCGCCTGGGGTGAGTGGGCCCTGGGTCCACCCCCAAGGCCCACCCCTTCTGCTTGACATGCTCTCACTCCTCTCTCCCCATCCAGCCCTGGCCTCCCTGTACCTCGGAGAGCGCCCTGGTGCCGCTCTCCCCCCGCCACTGTGGGGCAGACGCCGGCAAGCTCAGCTGCCTGACATGTTTCATGTGACCCGGCGAGGGGCAGCAGGGGCTCGGGAGTCAGACCGGCTCTGAGACTAGGCCTCACCGCCAGGGCACCTGACATGAATTACCTAATCTCTATAGACCTCCGTTTCCCCATCTGCAAAATGGGACTGATTCCAGCAGCATCTTCGAGCGGTGAGCTGTGCGCCAAGTGAGACGGAACTCGCAAAGCTCTTTGCGCAGGCGTGGCACCGAGGCCGCCCTCAGTAAGAGGAAGCTGAGAATAAGATTAATTCAAAGGCTCCTTGTGACCTGCCCGCCTCGCTGGCCTCACTTGTCTTTGCTCCTGCCCGCGCTGCCCCCACTCCGGACCTTCCATGGCATCTCCGCATTCTCCACAGTGTCATTCCCCTCCAGGCTTTGCACACGCTGTTCCCTTTGCCCGGGGCGCTCTTCCCTGCTCTGCCCTCCCTGACTCCTTCCCTGACTAACTCCTGCTCGGATGCCCTCTCCACCAGGATGTCTTCTCTGACCCGGACCCCTCGCCTGGGGAGGTGTCCCTCTCACAGGGACCTCCGACGGGGCACCGACCACACTGGATTGTAACCTCCTGCTTCCCCCTGAGCTCCCGCCATTGTGGTCATTTCCTGAGCCGCTGCAACAAACTGGGTGCCGACAATCAAGGGGACAGGCGTTCTCTCGCGGTTCTGGGCGTTCGTAGAGATTCAGTGTCAGTCTCGCTGGGTCAAGATCAAGGCGTCGGCTCTGCGCCCTCCTCCCCTGAGGGAGAATCTGCTCCCTGTGTCTTCAGTTTCTGGGGGCCGTTGATTTTCCGCGGCTGGTGGCCCGATGACTCCAGGCTCTGCCTCTGGCTCCCCCTGCTTCTCTGTGTCCCCACATCGCCGTCGGCCTCTCTCCTAAAGACACTGGTGATGACGTCTAGCGCCCCCCACACAACCCAGGACGATCTCCTCATGATACAATCCTACCCTTAACCACATCCATGAAGACCCTTTGTCCAAGCAAGATGTCATTCAATCTTTTGCCATGTGAGGTCATAGTCACCAGTCCTGGGATTGGGAAGTGGGTCCACGAATCTCCCACTTTTCACAAGTTCACTTTCCTCCACTTTTATGAAGGGCCCACAGGGGCCTGAATGGCTCAGTCGGTTAAGCGTTGACTCTTG
>PJEM01014296.1:17668-35772 GCA_004023845.1 Helogale parvula
AAAAAAAAAAAAAAAAAAAGGCAAAAATAGCGCTCAGCGTATGTTTTGCCGTGAGCCATTGTGGAGACAGCACGCACCCAGCAGCCAGAGCGGCCCGCCACCCTCCTCCCAGGGAGCCGCGCTCAGCGCCTCGGCCCCCAGCCGCCGCGGCTCTGAACTGTGTCTGTGAGCATCTGCGCTGTATCTCAATTTGTTCCACGCATCCATTAACAAGACATATCTTGAGGAATCAGAAAAGCCTAAGAGACTGTTTTTGGGGGGGGACTGGGAATGCTGAGAATGTTTTCCACCTGGGGGCGCCTGCGTGGCTCAGTCGGGTACGCTTCGACTTCGGTTCAGGTGAGTTCGGGCCGCGCGTCAGGCCCTGTGCTGGACTTTTCCCAGGTTTGGGCTATCACGAACTTATAAACTATAGCGTTTCAAGCCACTGTACCAGCGCTTAGCCAGAAAAGGGAATGAGCGGGGCGCCTGGGTGGCTCCGTCGGGTAAGTGTCTGACTTCAGCTCAGGTCATGATCTCACGGTTCATGGGTTCGAGCCCCACGTGAAGCCCTGTGCTGACAGCGCGGAGCCTGTAGCCTGCTTCAGATTCGGCGTCTTCCTCTCTCTCTGCCCCTCTCCCGCTTGCACTCTGTCTCTGTCTCTGTCTCTCTCAAAAATAAATAAACATTTAAAACATTAAAAAAATGTTTTCCCATATAAATTGATGGTAATATGTTCTTTGCCTTGCACCATTTGGGCTTCCGGGAGGTTTCGTAGGAACGCGCCGCTTTCTGACAGAGGAAGAAACCTGTGCCTCTTTGCATGGCTGTCGTTTGGCTGGCCCCAGGGCCCGCGTCTTGCTCACTGCTGATCCCCAGCGCCCATCACAGTGCTGGGCGCACAGAGCTCAGGAAACACCTGTTGGCGGGCTGAGTCAAGGCCGTGCAGGGAGGCTGGATGGGGCAGGAACCATAGCCTCATAAGCTGGAAAAGAGCATTTGATTCACACCCATCATTTTCCTCTTTTTTTTTTGAAGCACAGAGAGAAAGAGAGAGAGAGAGAGAGAGAGACAGGCCCAAGCTGAAAAGCTCATTTGTGCCCAAAATACCAGAAAGCAGGCTTCTGATGCCGGCTCCGCGTCCACTGCCCCAGATCCACCGTTCTGCCGGCCAGCGGCAGCCCAGCCCCCGCCAGCCCCCCACGGGGGTCCCCCAGTCGTGGCAACAGAGGGGGGTGAGCAGAGACTCCACGACCCCTCACGCTGGCCTCCCCGCCGCTGCTGGTGTCTGGACCCTGTTTCTGTGACTTCACTTTGGAATATTGACCGTACTCCTGTTTGTTAGTCAGGCTTTTGTTCAGATGAGTCCTCCCCGAGGCAGCCGGGGTCACCTTCACATCCCGCCGGCCCTGCCAGAGGGTCTCCTGGCCACAGAGAAAGGCCGGGAAGAAAGGCAGGACCCTGGGGAGACCCCAATCGATAGGGGTCTTTCTTCCGGCCCAGCAGCGGCCCAGCAGCAGCGCTGGCTTCCGGGCAGAGGTGGGGAGGGGCTCCGGCCCCTTTGTGCAGCTGGGGCTCTGCAGGCCTCGGGACAAAGAGCCGGCCCCGCAGAGAGACACAGAGATCGCAGAGAGCTCGGGCTGAGCCCACTGCACTGCTGCTGTGGAAGCTTCAGCCCAGGCCGGCTGGGAGGGGCAGCACGGTCATGGGCTGGGGTCCACAGGCTGGGCATGCGGGGCTCCCAGGGCTATGCGCCTGCTGCCCAGTGCCCTGGGGATAAAGCCAGTCTCCTGATACGCCAGGCAGCCTCTGGTACCCAGTGGAGGCTACGAGCTCTGGAGTCAGGCAGGCCTGGGTTAAATCCTGGGGCGAGCTCCTCCACGCCTGGTCTCAGTTGCCATGTCTGTAAAATGGGGATAATTCCGTGCTTCCTCATGGGCGACAGGAGGAAAGAATCACTTGATAAGGCACTTGCCTCACTATGAGATCCAGGATCGGGCATTACCATGGCAATACCGTTTCCAACTTCCCTGCTCCTCCACATACTGAGGGACTGACCTTCCCTCTGCTTCTGGAAGCTTCCATGCCCTCTCGCTCTTTCCAGGCTTATGCACATGCGGTGGCATACTCTCCCTGCTGCTCTTACCCAGGTCTCAATGTCACCTGCTCCAGGAAGCTCTTCCGGGTGAGACACCCCTGCGTTCTGCCCCGCCATCTGCCCCGCGGCGCCCGCGTTTCCCGCATCCCAGCACTTCTCACTCGGGATTGACGGGCTGGGGGTGGCTGTCTGTCTTTCCCACGGGGCTGTGAGCTCCCCAGGGGCGGGAGCATCTGTCTTGCACGCGCCTGTATCTCTAGCACCAGGTGCCCGATTGAACGATGTTTGCACGTCACACACGAATGAGCTTGGCAGACTGGGCCACTCCACCCCGAGAGTCAGGGCTGATCACAACGGGGTAGGGGCTGGTGGAAGGCCCGGCTGCCTGCTCTGTGGGCCGGATATCGCTTGTTTGCTTGGACGTGTCAGGGGAAGGTGAGACACTTCCCAGAGAGAGGGCTGTTTCCCATGTCTCCCAAGGAGAGGGGGGAGCTGTGAGCCCCGTAAACCGGGGCTCAGTCCCGAGTCCCGCACCTCCTCCCTCCAGGCTGACCGGCTCCGCTGCCATAAATAGTCCAGGCCACAGAGGACTTTTGAGGAATCAGCCATGATGCACAGGGTCCCGCGTGGAGCAGGTGATCAATTTTTTAAAAGCAACAAATGTTAATTTTTTAAAAGACACCATAAATCAAAAACATGTTTTACATCCTCTCCTTCGACTTCTTCAGCCGACCCCCAAGATGCAGCTCGTAATTCTTTCCCCGTGACATTATCTTCAAAATAACTTGTTCGATTTATAATTTATTGGGAGGTTTTTTCCCCCCCACGAGACAGACATCTTCAAGTTTTGATCTGAAGAATACAATCAACAAAATTAATATTTAAATCCAGAAAACTCCAACTCTGGTGACTGATCTCAGGGATTTGAATTAACGGCAAGATTTTTCGACCTTCTAGGTTCTGCGTGAGGCACTGCATTTTATATGAATCTGCTGGGCCAAGGAGGACGGGAAAATTGTCTCCCCTTCCCCCACCCCCTCCCCCAACGCCCTCCCCTCAGGTGTGTCCCCTTCCTCCCAACATTCCCACCCACCCCCGGCTGGAATGCTTGCTTGGCAAAGAGAAGTGCTATTAGCAATGACACTGGAATGACAGCCATGAGCCAGGACAGTCGCGGGGAGCTCTGGTCCTCCTCCTGACGGCCACCATCACTGCAGAGTCCCAGCCCCCTTTCCACAGAGCCCCGCCGCCCTCCAGACCCCCTCCCATCCCAGGCAGCCTGTCTCCACTCATCTTCCAGACTCACTGGACCGGATGCTCCACGCGGTCACCTGTTATGTCTATTTTCTTCAAAACATCTCCCCAGAACGTGACCCAGAATGGTGCCCAGCCCGTGGTCTGTGCTCAGGAAACGTATGCTGAGTAATGAGTGAATCAGAATTAACGTGCAGGATGAGGCCTTTCGCCAAGCCTGCCGGAAACAGTGGCGAGCTTTGCTCTAAAGTCACCGTTGCCCCGATACACGCCGTATTTCTTCTCTCTGGGTTTTCCTACATGTACCTTCGACTGTATTTATGGAAACTAATATATATATATACACATGCCTCTTAGCCGCCAAGATGTCCTTCCAGGGATGCGCGGATATGAGCTGGCCTGCCCAGAGCCAAGGAACCGTGGAAGTTGCGTGTAAATGACTTTGTGAAGGAAGCCAGTCTGAGGGCAGGACTTCTCGTCTGGTTCCAACCGCGTCGCGTTCCGGAAAGACAGCTCTATGCAGGCAGTGAGAAGACTCCTGGCCGCCAGGGGTCAGGGAAGCGGGAGGGATGAAACCGGGCAGTGACACCAGGCCGCGTGGCGTCGGTGGGTGGATTCACATCATCAGACGTTTGTCCAGACCATTGAATGTGCAAAGTGAGAGTGACGCTTGACATAGTGTGGACTCTGGGCGATAGTGACGTGTCACCGGAGGATCGTCCGTTGTAACAGGTGTCCCTACCGCTCTGGAGGGGACGTCCCCCTTGGGGAGGCAGGGCATACGGGAAATCTCTGTACTTTCTGCTCACTTTGGCCGTGAACCCAAACTGCTCTAAAAAATAGTCTTTTTTTTTTAAACCCAGTTCTTATTCTTATTTTCTAGCCAAACTGGAAAAACTATAAGAACTCTGACTCCATCTGAAAGCATCACCTGAGTCCCCTGGCGTTGGGGAAGAAGTGTGCCCCCATCCTCTAAGTGCATCTCCTCATGCAAAATACGAAACATTTTGGCTTTGTTCCAGCTCCACGCGGCAGCCCCTCCCCCCTCACAACACAGACATCCGTCTACATGTGATGTGTTTGTTTACTTGTTTTCCTAACAGCTTTGTTGAGGAATAATCAACATGCACATATTTCAAGTGTTCGGTTTGATAACTTTCTCTGCCTGTGAAACAAACCGTCACTACCCATCAAGTTAGTGACCATACCTATTGTGGTCTGAGTGGTGTTCTCCCCAAAATTCCTATGTAGGAAGGGCGTCTGGGGGGCTCAGGCGGTGGAGCGTCTGACGTCGGCTCAGGTCACGATCTCACGCTCCGTGAGTTCGAGCCCCACATCGGGCTCTGAGCTAGCTGTCAGCACAGAGCCTGATGCGGGGCTTGAACCCACGAACGTGAGATCTGACCTGAGCCGAAGCCGGAGGCTTAACCGACTGAGCCACCCAGGCGCCCCAAAACATTTTTTAAAAAAAGAATGAGAATTCTAGTTACAAAAAAAATTCATATGTGGGAGTCCTAACCCCGAGACTTGTGACCATATTTGGTGACGGGGTCTTTACAGGGGTGGTGAGGTTACAATGAGGTCACTAGGGCAGGCCCCGATCCCATTTGACTGGGGCCTCACAAGAGAGGAGCTCAGACACTGACTCCCGCAGAGGGATGACCGTGTGTGGACACAGTGGGGCGAGGTGTCTGCACGCCCAGGGAGGGGCCTCAGGGAGCGTCACCTTCTGCCGTGCGAGCCACCCCGTCCGTGGGGCTTTGTTATGATGGCCCAGCCAACACATACAATACCCCTCCCCCCAAAGGTGCCTCACGCCCTTGTGGTGCCTCCGGCCCCCCGCATCCCACATCATCACCGACCCACCATGTGTCACCAACTTCTCTCCCTCTGCATCCTTATGTCATGTGGATCAGCTCATTCCCTTTCTTTTTTTAAGTTTTATTTATTTTTTAGAGAGAGAGAGACAGAGACAGACAATGAGCAGCGAGGGGCAGAGAGAGAGGGAGACACAGAATCCGAAGCAGCTCCAGGCTCCGAGCTGTCAGCACAGAGCCCGATGTGGGGCTCGAATCCACGAACTGTGAGATCATGACCTGAGCCGAAGCCGGACGCTTAACCCACAGAGCCACCCAGGCACCCTGCTCATTCCCTTTTTTGGCTAAACACGGGTACAGTGGCTAGATATGCTATAGTTTTTGAATTCGTGATAGCCCAAACCTGGGAAAAGTCCAGATGTCCATTAGCAGATGAATGGATATTTCCTTGTGATTAACCTCTCTCTCGGGGCCACTCCAGGAGCCCGGGGACCTTGCTCATGGCTACTCCCATGGCATCCAGGAACCCAGGCCTGGCTCATAGTAGGCCCTCAGTAAATAGTGACCGTGTTAATAGTGGGAAATGGCCATTGCCATGGAGAGGGCGTGGCCTGAGGCCAGGTGGACCCCCCTTCCGGAACGCATGCCAGCCTGAGCCTCTGCTCCGTCTCCGGGGCCACCTCATCGCCCAGACGACAGCGCCTTCACCTCACATTCCCCCTGCCCAGTGTCAGCCCCCCACCCCCGGAGGGGCTCGGCCGGGGCCGGACACAGGATCTGTCCCTCTGGGAAGCTTTCCTGGCAGCCCCTGCCTGCGAGAATTTCCCCTGCGCCGGGGAGAGCGGCGTGTTCACCGGACCCCTGGTGCAGGCGTCGTGCTGGAGGCGGGAAGCCCAAGCTTGGGGGCCCAGAGCAAACGAGAACTATATGCGTCACCCACTGAGACCGACTGTCTTGTCCCGTAGAGGGCGGGGACGAGCGGATAATGGTAATGGAACTTAGTTCTTTTTGGGGGGTCTCTTAGGGGTGACCACCAGACCAAGACTAGCATTGAGGAGAGACTGGGCGCCGTGGGACAGAGATGGGGGAGCGGTCCGTGCGAGTGTGCAGCCTGGAGGGGACAAGCGGGTGGCCCACCGCCATGGCCGACGGAGGGTCCGTGTGCCCAGGGAGTGGCCAGCACAGAGAGGGGGCGCCGGGGAGGGCCAGGGCGAAGACGGGGTCTTGTTCTAAGCCCGCTTCTCTCCTGATTTCCGCTGCGTTTCTCAGCCCCTCCTGCGCCAAGGCCGCGGCTCTCTCCAGCCGGGATTCGCTCCTGCGCGTCGGGGCCTCCGTTCCCGCACACCCCCTGCGCTTCCAACACGCCCGACTCTCCGAGGTCCGTGTAGGCAGCTAATTGGACATTTCTGGATCGATGAGCTGCTGATGCGGATTGATCATCTCATTCTTATGCAGGGGAAGGGGAGACGTCCTGAGGAAGGGCGCCGCGTCCTTCGGGGACAGTGGCTTGCGGAGAAGTTCCGTGGAGAGAGCACGACTCTCCTCCAGAGCGGGGCTGGGAGTCCGCGGGCAGAGAGTCTACTTCCCGGTGGAGCGGAGTTCCTCGCCACACCCCTGCGTCCCCGGAGGGACGGGGGCTTTAAAAATGCTCCAGATGCGCTGGGGTCCGGACTCACCCTCCGTCTCCTACGCCTTGAGAGCTGCTTAAAATGTGGAATTTAGACAAATAACGTGGATTTATCTCTGCCATCAAAGGAGAGGGTTGGAAGCAGAGGCCAGAAAAAGAAAAGAAAAAAAGCGTGCATGTCTCTGTGATGTTCTCTTTCCCTTTGGTCATGGGAACAGCTCCTTCCTCTCTCACTTGTTAGAGACACACCCCCTCCCACCAGACCCCGGAGCCCCGTCCCGGGGTCGCCACACAGTTGTTGCATTGCTGTATTCTTTGAGAAATACCACGGCTCTGGGCTCGGGGAGGGATGTGACAGGGTGGTCGTGTGAAAAACTTCAGGGGGAAAGGTATGGATCTCAATCCACAGTGAGACGAGACTTCATAGGAAATCTGGGAACCCCAGATCTGGATGTGGGGGTGGGGGGTGCCTGGGACTCGAAAAAGGAAATCTTAAGATCAAAAAAAAAAGAAACAATAAACAAAAAGAGACGATCTGCACCCAGTAGGGAAGAGATAAATTGAACTTACCAGCAAAAAATATAAATAGGTTCAAGAAAGGTTATCATAAATTATTTAAAGCTAGAAGGGACCTCAGGAATCATGTAGTCTAGTGGTTTTCAACATTTGTTTGGCTAATTTTAGCATCAAACCTCTTTTTTTTTTCCAGAATAAAATACACAAAGCATAGTAGAGCTGCTTTGGCAGGAGGGGAGGGGCTGACCCCACAGGACCCCATGACCTCTGGGGTGCCCCCCGGGGACAGAGACTGGACATCACTGGTGTCTCCCTCACGCGGCGGGGGGAGGAAGCAGAGGCTGAGGGAGGGGACGGGAGCCCCACGCCATGCCGATCGCAGGGGGATGGCCGGACCAGTGGGACCCGGGAGGTCACAGTCACTTGTGCACACAGCGCCCCAGGCCTCCGCGTGGCCACTGAGAGCTGCCCTGAGACTCCGACGTGGCTCCGTGGCCAGACGGCCTGGGCTGGGGCGGGGGAGCCCAGCCTGGTTCCCGCCCCTTGGACGGGTTGGTTCTGACCTCGGGCTCCTCGCTGGCCTAGCGGGAATGATTACAGGACCTACCGTGGGGGCTTTGGTCTGAAGGACTGGACCAGAGCGAAGAGCCGACACCCAGCACGGGCTCCGGGGAGGTCGACCTCACTGCTGCTGTCTCTGTCCCCGTCCTTTCTCTCGCCGGCTTCTGGGAGGGCAGCTGTAAGAGTCACCTTGGGAGTCACCTTGGCATGGCGACCGAGCGGCCATTTTGCTGTGGGTTGGAAAAACACTGTGCACCGACGACCCCGACCCCTCACCTGCAGACCTGGAATGTTACGCGCCAGTTTGAAAACAGCCAATCATGGAGCCCCAGCTTCCCACCACCCTGACCGAGGAGGCAACCTATCCCATCCCGCCACGTCCCTAAAGAGTCCTTATTTGGTGGCCTGCCCTCCCAGGACCGGACCGGAAGTCTTTCACCCATAAAATACCTCGCCCCTCCTGTACCAGGCGCGACTTCCCTGACTCTCCACTCCCGGAGTCACGGAACCTCGCCCGGGAATCGCAGATCCCAATAAAGGCCTTCTTGGCTCCATAACGTGGTCTCTTTGTCCTCCCGTCTCTGCCTCCATCTATTAAATCTTACAGCAGCCGTGAGGGTTCTAGGAGAGGATACTTCTGAAGCACCAGCCGGTGTCCAGTGCAATACATCACAGTTACTACTATTGTTAGTTCTCACGGCTAACGTTATTACTAAAAGTAAGCCTCCAGGAGCGCCTGGGTGGCTCAGTAGGTTGAGCGTCCAGCTTCAGCTCAGGTCATGATCTCACGGTTCGTGGGTTCGAGCCCCGCATCCAGCTCTGTGCTGACAGCTAGCTCAGAGCCTGGAGCCTGCTTCAGATTCTGTGCCTCCCTCTCTCTCTGCCCCTCCCCTGCTTGCACTGTCTCTCTCTGTCTCTCAAAAATAAATAAAAAACATTTTAAAGAATTAAAAAAATAAAATTAAGCCTCCCTCGGGGCGCCTCGATGGCTCAGTTGGTTAAGCATCCGACTGGTGGTTTCAGCTCAGGTCATGATCTCACGGTTCGTGGGTTCAAGCCCCATGTCAGACCCTCTGCACTGACAGTGCAGAGCCTGCTTGAGATTCTCTCTCTCCCTCTCTCTCTCTCTTCTCTCCTCCACTCCCTCTCTGTTGCTCTCAAAAATAAAATAAATAGATAAACTTTTTTAAAAATTAAAAAAAGAGAATTAGGCCTCCCTGTTGATCCACAAAGAGGGGGAGGTGTTGTTGCCATGGTGCAGGTGCCGGAACCGAGGACCAGGGGTTGGACGATTCTCCCAAAGTCTCAACGGTAGTGAGTGAAAGGAGCCAGGCGGTCCTTAGATGTCCTCCCCAGGGCTCAGTCCGCCACAGCGGGCCGAGGAGGGGAAGAATGGAGAGCGGCCGGACCCCTCTGCGCCCCTGTCCCCGGTCCCTTCGGGTTAGCCGTCCTTCCGCGGGACTGTGCTGCCCTCTGGTGGCGCTGCGCGCGCGCGACTCGGCCAGCGGACAGGTGTCCGGAGGGGCGCTCTCTCCTTCCCATCTCTTCCAAACTTATGTCACCAGGGGCCGAAGGAGAAGGACCACGGGAAGACTGCCCCCTGCTCCTGCCCAGGACTGAGCGACCTGCAAGAGCAGACTAGGTGCTGGGAGAGGGAGTGAGCGGAATCGGGCCGGGTCACGGAGCAGCATGGAGTCCTTGCTTCGCTGCTTCAGTTCAGGTGCGCGGGTGTGCGTGTGCGATGTGCGTGCGCATGCGTGCGCTCGTGTACGTATGTGCAGGTGTGCACGTGTGTGTGTGTGCGTGTGGGGACCACGTAGTGGCAGCATGAATATGTGGGAAGGAAAACAGAAAGATAGAATTCCAGCACATACTGTGTCCCTCGTCACCTGCAAACCCAAGCGGCACTTGAGTGGCCGTTAAGGAAATAGTGGAACTCCTTCCGGGTGTGTGTTTTGCAACCTACCCGCATCATCATCACACATCCTAAGAGCCAAGAGACTGGGGCACCCGGGGGGCCCAGTCGGATAAGCATCTGACTCTTGATTTCAGCTCAGGTCACGATCTCACAGTTTGTGAGACTGAGCCTCTGCGTCGGGCTCTGCTCTGACAGCTCAGAGCCTGCCTGGGATTCTCTTTCTCTGCCCCTCCCCTTTTTGCACTCTTTTTCTCTAAATAAATGAATAAATAAATGAACATTCAGGGGCGCCTGGGGGGCTCAGTTGGTTAAGCATCCGACTTTGGCTCAGGTCATGATCTTGCGGTTCGTGGATTCAAGCCCCGTGTTGGGCTCTGTGCTGACAGCTCGGAGCCTGGAGCCTGTTTTGGATTCTGTGGCTCCCTCTGTCTCTGCCCTTCCCATGCTTGTGCTGCCTCTCTCTCAAAAAAAAAAAAAAAAAAAACCAGAATGCATGTTATTAAAATTTTAAAGATAAGTAAACAAATATTGAAAAAAATAAAAGCAAGGGACAGGCAGGAGTGTAAATTGATACACGTACTGGGGAGAAACGTCTGGCAGCAGCTACTGTAGTTAATACATATCTCCCCTCAGCCCCAGTGAGCCCGTCCTCCGTGCCTCTCGATACGCCTGGGAATCTGGGACGCACACACTTCCGTCCACTGAGAGGCTCAAGGCCGTTCACCACAGTCGTGGCGATAACAGCCCAAACCTGGGAACACCCACGTGTCTGTCAACAGCAGAGCGCGTGAGCACCGTGCTCCCTTGGTTCGGTGCGACAAAGCGCTACGTGCAAAGCCTGAGCAGGTCTCACAGACATAGCCCCGAGCGGTGGAAAGACCCAAACTTTCCATTTCCGTGAAGTTGAAGAACCAGACTAAGGGAGTTTGTGTGCTGGAGGTCAAAATGGCGGTTACCTCGGTGGGGAAGGGACAGGGCGGGAGGTTCTGATTAGAAAGGACATAGGGGGCCTTCTGGAAGGTGGGGGTGTTTACTGAAATGTTCTAGATTTTGTTCTGGACTGCGGCCGTGTAGGAGCGCACACGCGAAATTTCATCAGGCTGTGTTCTTGAGGTTAGCCTTACGGTTGTTGCGTGTCTATAAAACCTTAAAAACCATCTAGAAATAGGGGCGCCTGGTTAAGTGCCTGACTTCGGCTCAGGTCATGATCTTGCGGCTCTCGGGTTCAAGCCCCGTGACGGGCTCTGCCCTGGCAGTGTGGAGCCTGTTTGGGATCCTCTCTCTGCCTTTCTCTCTGTTTTTTTTTTTTTAATGTTTTTATTTATTTTTGAGAGAGAGAAAGAGAGAGAGAGAGATAGTGCCAGCAGGGGGAGGGTCAGAGAGAGAGAGGGAGATACAGAATCCGAAGCAGGCTCCAGGCTCTGAGCCACCAGCACAGAGCCCAATGCGGGGGCTCGAACCCACAATCTGCAAGATCATGACCTGAGCCGAAGCCGGACCCTCAACCGACTGAGCCACCCAGGCGCCCCTCTGCCTCTCTCTCTGCCCCTCCCCGACTTGCGCTTTCTCTCCCTCTCAAAATAAATAAATAAACTTTAGGGCGCCTGAGTGGCCCAGTCATTAAATGTCTGACTTCAGCTCAGGTCATGATCTCACGTTCATGTTCGAGCTGATTTCCTAGTTCAGAGCTGCAGGACAGGATTGCGGCTTCTTTACTTGCCCCCCCTCTTTTTTTTTTTTTTTTTTTGCTTATCTGTATTATTACATTTCTTTCTACAGTGATAGTATTCTAGATTTTAAAATATGAAAGTAACATTAAAACCTATTTTAATTAAAGAGGGAAAAGCTGTGAGTGCAGATTCTGGGCTGTGGATTTTGCAGGAAGGCACATTTGGTGGCAGAGCCAGACTCCAAGGGTATTACGAGCACGTGGGGAAAAGGTGGGGACGTGGAGCCTTCCGTCCCGAACAGCCTCTGCAGGCTTCACCCTTCTGGAAGGGCAGCGGCCTCTTTCCTGACACAAACTCGGGAGCGCGGGTCACCGGGCGATGCTGGGCCTCCAGTGCCTACTCACCCCTGCCTCGGCTTCGTAACAAGTGAGAAGACTCCGAGGGCTTCCGAGACAGTGGCTTTGCTGGCCACGGGCAGGAGTCAGGAGCTCTGTGTTCCGGTCCTGGCCTTTCCCCCGACCAGACGACACTCTATGAATCGTTCCCTTAACGTGTGCTTCTCTTTGGCCTTTCTGGGAAGGCACTGAACTGCAGTATAAATATTTTCTCTCTGTCTTATGAGACCAGCCACTATTATTACCCTTATTTTCCCCTCAAGGACGCAGGCTTAAGAGCATTTAAGAAACTTGACCCAGGGGCACCTGGTTGGATCAGTGGGTTGAGCATCCAACTTCGGCTCAGGTCATGATCTCATGGTTCGTGGGTTCGAGCCCCGCATCGGCTCTGTGCTGACAGCTCGGAGCCTGGAGCCTGCTTTGGATTCTGTATCTCCCTCTCTCTCTGCCCCTCCCCTGCTCGTGCTCCCTCTCTCTCTCTCTCTCTCAAAAGTAAATAAAACGTTAAAAAAATTTTAAATGAACATTAAAAAAATGTTAAAAAAGAAACTTGACCAAGACCCCCCAACTCACAAGTTCGCATTGAGGTCACAGCCAGAACTGGGTTCTCTGCCCCCAGGCTGATTCTCCTTCTGGTGCTGATGGCAGGGTTCTCTTATTCTGCCTTTCTGGGTGTGGTAGACTGTGAAAATTAACTCCCCTGCCCTGAGCCCTGGGTGGCTCAGTTGGTTGAGGGTCCGGCTTCGGCTCAGGTCATGATCTTGCAGATTGTGGGTTCGAGCCCCGCATTGGGCTCTGTGCTGGTGGCTCAGAACCTGGAGCCTGCTTCGGATTCTGTATCTCCCTCTCTCTCTGACCCTCCCCCTGCTGGCACTATCTCTCTCTCTCTCTTTCTCTCTCTCAAAAATAAATAAAAACATTTAAAAAAAAAAAACAGAGAGAAAGGCAGAGAGAGGATCCCAAACAAGCTCCACACTGCCAGGGGCAGAGCCCATCACGGGGCTTGAACACGAGAGCAGCAAAACTGAGGATAGAGCGGATTTCAAGGAAGCTTCTCAGGTAAAGATGAAAGGGAATGTCATATCAAAACTAGGAATAGTTGATCTTTTTTAAGTCTAAAACATTGTCTTTTTGTTTAAAAACAACAACAGCAGTCTAAATGATGAGTTGACGGATTTGCCTCTCAGGGATTTGGTAAATAAAGAAGGTATGCCTTCTGACGTCCTGGGTTATATGTAATATAGAGGTGAAGTTTATCCAGGATTTTTATTGGCTGTGCCCTTTTTTAAAAAGTTTATTCAATTTTGGAGAGAAAGAGTATGAGGGGCAAAGAGATGGAGGGAGAGAGAAGAGAGAGAGGGATAAAGGGAACCCCAAGCACTGCCAGCCTAGAGCCTGATACTGGGCTCAAACTCATGAACCGCGAGATCATGACCCAAGCCAAAATCCAGAGTTAGATGCTCAACCCACTGAGCCACGCAGGCGCCCCTCCTATGCCGTTTCCTAATTTAAAGTGTGGATTAGTGAGGTTAGAAGCTGAGGGCTGGGATCAAGATGAGCTTGTCAGGGAAAACATAAATTGATACAATCTTTCTAGAGGACAATATGGTAACATGTGGCAACATTTCACACGTGCTTATTTCCTGACCCAGAAACGTCACCTTCTGGCAAAGAAATATACACAAGGATGCTTATAATAACATGGCTTGTAATGATGAAAATTAGAAGTAATGTAAACTCTAACAATATGGAATTGGTTCACTAAAATATGGCATATCCACCCAGTGAGCTACAGCACAGCTTTTATTTGAAAAAAAAAAAAAAAAGATGGGGAAACTGGTCATAGTGGTTGCTCTTGGGGAGGGTGGAGAGCCTACTTCTCATGGGCTAAATTCTTTAGTACTAAAAAAACGTTGTATTTTGAGACCGCTGTAGATTCACATGCAGTTGTAAGAAAAAGTACAGAGAGAGCCCCACTACGCTTTACCCAGTGGTAACGTCTTGCAAAATTATATGGCATTGCAACATCTCAACAAGGATGTTGACATCAACACGGTCAAGAAACAGACAGGACACTCCCGTTGCCACAACTACAGACTGTGTGCTATTTTGTTAATGTTGAGTGTGGAGAGTTCTGTGTATGTTCCAGAAACTAACCATTTCTCAGAAATGTGGTTTGCGAATACTTTCTCTCAGTGCATATCTTGTCTTTTCAATCTCTCCCCCCCCCTTTTTTTTAATGCTTATTTATTTTTGAGAGAGAGAGAGACAGAGTGTGTGTGTTCACGTGCAAGCAGGGCAGGGGCCAAGAGAGGGAGGCACAGAATCTGAAGCAGGCTCCAGGCTCTGAGCTGTCAGCACGGAACCCGATGCGAGGCTCAAACCCACGAACCGTGAGATCATGACCTGAGCCGACGTTGGATGCTCAATCGACTGAGCCAGCCAGGCTCTTTTCAATCTCTTAAGAGAGCTTTTAGATCCAAGTGTTTTTCTCCTAATGTCTCCTAAAAGTCTTATACTTTTACATTTTACATTTAAGTCTGATCTACTGTAGGGTAATTTTTGTATAGAGTTGAGACTTAAGGTAATGTTCATATTTTTGCCTATGGATGACCAGTTGCCCCAAGAACTTTTGTAAAAGAGGCTTTCTTGCGGGGGGGAGGGGGCGCCTGGGTGGCTTAGTCAAAGTTGAGTCTCCAACTCTGGATTTTGGTTCAGGTCATGATCTCGTGGTCCGTGAGTTCGAGCCCCGCCTGGGGTTCTGTGCTGACAGCTCAGAGCCTGGAGCCTGCTTCCGATTCCATGTCTTCCTCTCTCTCTCTCCCCAAAATAAACAAACTTAAAAAAATTTGTTCATAAAAGGCTGTCTTTCCTTCACTGAATTCTTTCTGAGCTTTTGTCAAAAACCAGCTGAGTCTCCTTGCGGAGATCTATTTATAGGTTCTCTATTCATCTGTATGATCTATCAAAAATTAATTTTAAAACTGCATTGATTACAGACCGATACTTATTAATAAGTGAAAACATAATACATGGAGTAGAAAAAAATCGATTTCACAAAATCTAATTTTTGTAAAACTTTTTTTTCAAGAGTGCGTTTGTGCACGTGCCTGCGGTCAGTTCCTAGGAAAGAGCCTGAAGTAGTGTTTTGGGAACTGCATTCCCGGGGCTCCTCTGACGGGCTTCTGGGGGGGACTGGGTTAGACAAAGCTGGATTCAGCACCTTGGCTCTGCTGATGAGCTGTGCTGTCTGGGGAGCAAATGCAGCTCTTCCCATTTGACTATAGAATCCCCATTTCCCCTACGACGCCTCTCTCGGAGCTGGTGGTCAAGGGGTTTTCCTTTGGGAAACTGGTCTGGAAGGCTTTCTGCCAAAATATTAATGGTGGCTATCGTGGAAATGCGGGATTCAGGTTGGTTTTTCCTTTTCTTTTTTGATTTAAAATCCTTTTTATGTTTATTTATTTTTAAAAGAGAGAGGAAGAGAGAGCCAGTGGGGGAAGGGACAGAGAGAGAGAGAGAGAGAGAGAGAGAGAGAGAGAGAGAGAGAGAGGGAATCCTAAGCAGGCTCTGCACTGTCAGCACAGAGCCCGATGCAGGGGCTCAAATTCAGGAACCGCAAGATCATGACCTGAGCTGAAATCAAGAGTTGGATGCTTCACCAACTGAGCCACGAGGCGCCCCTTTAAAATGTTATTTTTAAGTAATAACTCAACGTGGGGCTCAAACTCACAACCCTGAGGTCAAGAGTTGCACATTCTACCAACGAGGCCAGCCAGGAGCCTCTAATTTGTATTAGCTGAAGAAAAAAATTTTTTACAACAAACAGGTGTTCATTATCTAAATGAAGAAGGTAATAAAGATATTTGGCGGCTGGGGAACCAGGTGCCAAAGGGCCAGAGTGGAGGGACAGACAGGAGGCGGCTGTGGAAGCAGGAAGGAAAGCCAGGCTGGTAGAACCCCGGGCAGCACTGCCAGTTCACCCCAGGAGGGAAGGGGAGGGAGATCGGGGCCAGAATCCCCGAGGCCTCAACGGGGCTGCGTGGTGGTGGCGGGCATCACTCCCAGAATGCCCTTGGTGCAGACAAGGGAGGAGCAGGGGCCACTGGGAAAATCTGGTCCTGACACCACCCACACATGGGGGGTGAGAGAGTATGAAGGTATGTGGGAGGCTGGGGGCTGTTACATCTCCGAGACTTTGTAGAATATTTTTATTAAGTCAGCTTAGAGAAGAGACTCTGGCTAATTATATCCACAGACAATTCTTTTTTTCAATTTTTCATTTATTTTTTTATACGCTGCCTTGTTCTGCGGGGAAACAATCCGAATAAGAATGGCTCACAAGGGTTCATGAAATGAGACAAGATAGCAGAAAATTAAATGCAGATGGAAGAAGGAAGGGCGCGGGGATGGGGGCCCAGCAGAGCCAGCAACAGCTTCTTCTCCGCTCACTTCTCTTCCCCGCTGAGCGAGATGGCCCCGTGGGGTCCCTTACACAAGCCGGGGCAGCCGGCACCACCGTGCGCCCGGACCCAGTCTTGTGAGATGCATCTGTGGAGTGAAGACCCTTCGATATGTATCTATTGAGTGAATACGTATTTGAGGTTGACACGTTAAAACTGCCTCAGGTTTTCATTGGTGGCTCTCAGGCTGTGGGATCGCCGTAGGCACAGAGCTGAGATTTCCCAGGAGTGAGATTGGCATGGCCTGGAGACCAGGGTCCATTCGGAAGGAGCATTTGAAGAGGGGTAAAGCCAAGCCTCAGAAGATGACTTTCCTTCGTACCCATGAAGATGGCTATTAAAACAAAAACAAAACAAAACAAAACAGAAAACCAACGGTGCTGGCGAGGATGTGGGGAAACTCGAACTTCCATGCACTGTTGGTGGGAATGCAAACGGGCCCAGCCGCTGTGAAAAACTGCATAATGGCTCTGCAAAACACTGAAAACAGAATTACCATATGATTCAGCAAATCCCCTCTGGGTACACGGTCTTCCGTGACTTACATTGGGGCCACGTTCCAAGAAACACATCATAAGCTGAAAACACCGCCAGTCAACAATGCCTCGAATACGCCTACCTACCAAGCATCGGAGCCGTCAGCGTGCTCCAAACACTCACGTTAGCCTGCAGGTGGGCAGAATCGACCAGCGCAAACCGTGTTTTGTGATAAAATGTGCTGTATGTCCTGTAACGTGTTGGAAATCATACTGAAAGTGAAAAGCAGGAGAGTCGCAGGGGCACAGGCCAGTTTGACGTCAGAGTGACCGGTGGCCGACTCTCGCGGTCGCGAGGAGGCCCGGGAGCCATGGCTCCCGCTGCCCAGCGCCTCGAGGAGAAAGGATCGTGCTGTGCCCCGCTGGCCCAGGAAAAGATCAGAATTCAATTTCAAAGCACAGTTTCTACTGACTGCGTATTGCCTTCACACCACAGTAAAGTCAAAAAATAGTGAGTTAGCCCCTGGAAAGTAGGGGACCATCGTGTACCCCAGAGAACCAAAAGCAGGGCCTTAGATATTTGTATGTTCATGTTCATACAGCACAATTCACAATATCCAGAAAGTGGACGTGACCCCAGCGTCCATCAACGAGTGAATGGATAAGCAGAATGGGAGAGATGTGCACGCGCGCCCCCACGGATGGGCGCAGGCACACACACACACACACACACGAATATTATTCAACCTTAAAAAGGAGGGGAATTTCTGGCACCTGCTATAATGTGGATGAACCTTGAGGACACGTTTTTTTGAGAAGGGGGCGCAAGTGAGGGATGGGGCAGGGCAGGAATCCCATGAAGGGCAGAGAGAGAAGCAGGGCTCACCTGGGGCTCATGCTCCCGCAGAGCAGCGTTTGAGCTCACCGTTGTGGGACTCAAATTCACCAAATGTGAGATCGCGACCTGAGCTGAATGAAGTCAGATGCCTAACAGCTGAGCCCCTCAGGCGCCCCTTGAGGACATTTTGCTAAGTGAAATACGCCAGACACAAAAGGACAATCCTGGGGCACCTGGGGGGCCGAGTCTGTGGCTCTTGATGTGAACCCAGGTCATGATCTTCTCTCTCTCTCTCTCCCCCCCGTTTCCCCCAAAATAAATAAATAAACTTAAAAAAAAGGAACAAGCACTGTATGATTTCGCTTACATGAGCCACCTAGAAAAGTCAAATTCATAGAGACGTAAAGCAGACAGCTGGGCGCCAGGAGCCGAGGCGGGGAGGGAAGGGGGAGTTAGTGTTTCATGGACACAAAGTTTCGGTTTTGCAAGAC